>CAUYQG010091618.1:0-60570 GCA_963574415.1 Tarsius wallacei
ACAGGCATGTGCTACCATGCCCGGCTAATTTTTCTTTTGATTTATTGTAGAGATGAGGTCTCGTCAAGTTGCCCAGGTGGGTCTCGAGCCCGTGGGCTTAGGCAATCCACTCACCTCGTCCTCTCAAAGCGCGGGATTATAGGCTGAGCCACCGAGCCCAGCGAGGAGACTTCTTTTAATTAAAAATAATAAATCAAAAATCTAAAAAGAAAAAGATAGATTTTACTATAGAAAATAAAAAATGTGGCTTTATTAAAATGTATAAAGACAAATGTTAGATTAAGAAAAACATCTGCTACACAAGTGACAAGAAATTAATATCTAAAATATATAAAAGTACCTCCAGGTTTGTAAGAAAAGGCAGATAACCAATAGAAAAATAGCCATATATATATATATGTACAGTTAATCAAAGATAATTTGTTGAATGAGTAAAGTATGAAATCTGATGGCTTTCATTTATCCATTATTTTTCTCTAGTGTGAACTTCGTTAATAGAGTTTCTTTAATGTGTATTTTCTGGTTAATTTCTAATGAGGATGCTCCTATTTTCATAAAATATAGTTTATAAGATTCATTTCAGGAGCTGAAATAAGGATGAATGGTTATTGTTCTCTATATTAACTGAATTTATCTTTGATGTATTCTTTGATGTACAGTAAGGCTTGAACTACTCCTGAAGGCTTTTCCACATTCATTACATTTATAGGGTTTTTCTCCAGTATGCAACCTCAAGTGTACAGTAAAGTCTGAGTTAGTTCTGAAGGCTTTTCCACATTCTTCACATTTATAGGGCCTCTCCCCAGTATGAATTCTCTGATGTAGTGTTAGCTGTGATAAAGTAATACAACCTTTTCCACATTCCTTACAGGTGTAGGGTTTTTCTCCAGTATGCGTTCTCCAATGCACTGTAAGGTACGAACCCCTCCTGAAAGCTTTTCCACAGACATCACACTTATAGGGCTTCTCTCCACTATGGATTTTCTGATGCTCTGTGACATGCACCATCTGGCTAAATGCTTTCCCACAATCATTACATTTAAATGGTTTCTCTCCAGTATGTGTTCTCTGATGGGTATTAAAGCCTGAGTTACTTGTGAAAACTTTTCCACATTCATTACATTTATAGGGTTTTTCTCCAGTATGCCTTCGTTGATGCACAGTAAGCTGTGATGTATTAGTGAAGGCTTTCTCACATTCATTACATTTATATGGTTTTTCTCCAGTATGGGTTCTTTGATGTACAATAAGGTATGACTTAGTCCTGAAGGATTTTCCACAATCATAACATTTATAGGGTTTCACTCCAGTATGAATTTTCTGATGCTCCTTGAGATTTACCATTTTGGTGAATGCCCTCTCACAGTCAGTACATTTATATGGTTTCTCTCCAGTATGAATCCTCTGATGTACAGTTAAATGTGATTTTATTCTGAACGATTCCCCACATTCATTACATAGATAAGGTTTCTCTTCAGTATGAATACGCTGATGTATAATTAGAGATGAAGAACGCATGAAGGCCTTTCCACATTCATTACATTTATAAGGTTTCTCTCCTGTATGCATTCTGTGGTGTACAGTAAGGCATGAATAATTAATAAATGCTTTCCCACATTCATTACACTTATAGGGTTTTTCTCCTGTATGAATTCTCTGATGTTCTGTGAAATTTGCTATGCGGTTGAATGCTTTCCCACATTCATTACATTCATAGGGTTTTTCCCCAGTATGAGTTCTTATATGTACAATAAGGCTGGAATTACTTCTATAGGTTTTTCCACATTCATTACATCTAAAGGGTTTCTCTCCAGTATGAATTCTCTGATGAACATTAAAAATTGTGGTATTCTTAAAAGATTTCCCACACTCATTGCATTTATATGGCTTCTCTTCAGTATGGGTCTTCTGATGTACACTAAGATATGACTTATTCCTAAAGGCTTTCCCACAATCATTACATTTATAGGGTTTATCACCATTGTGAGTTTCCTGATGTCTTGCAAGTTTTGATTTGTCACGAAAACCTTTCCCACATTCACTACATTTATAGGGTTTTTCTCCAGTTTGAATTTTCTGGTGCTGATTAAGACGGGCGCACAGGCTAAAGGATTTTCCACAGACATTGCATTGATAAGGTTTTTCTTTAGTATGAATTCTCTGATGTACCATAAGTGATGAAGATGCAATGAAGGCCTTTCCACATTCATTACATTTATAGGGTTTTTCTCCAGTGTGAATTTTTTTATGCTGTCTGAGATATGAAGGCTGGCTGAACATTTTCCCACATTCATTACATTCATATGGTTTTTCTTTAGTGTGAGTTCTTTGATGCTGAATGAGCAAAGACCTATAACGAAAGGCTTTTTCACATGTACTACATTTATAGGGTTTTTCTTTACTACTGGATTTTTTCCCAAAAATAAATTCTGAAGTCTGCCTTATGGTTTTGCTGCCTTCCATATCCTTGCAAATTATCTTCCCTAAATGAGTATCTGTAATCAAATCTAAATTATCTGTGAAACTTTCCTGATGTGTTTGGCATTTGCTGTGAGGCTCTTCTATGATAACTCCTGGTTGTGGAACAAGGACAGATCCAAATCTAAAGCCTCTTTGACTGATGGAAATGTTCCTGTGTGGAGTTGTTCTTTGATGAAAATGACTCCCATGACTATTTTGCAATTTCAGTATCTTGTCATTCCATTTCCACAAACCTCCCATTTTGGAATCCCATAGACCATTCTCTGTGAATTTCTCTACTATGGCCTCCTGTGATAAATCTTCAGAGATGTTCTTTGTTAGTGTAGCATTCTTGGTTGCAGGTTTGGTCTCCAAGTCTAAGGGAAAAAAGAGAAAAATCAAATAACTTCTTTCCCAAGCTAGGGAAATTTCACTCAACAGGATAACAAAAGTGAAAGATAGACTGATAATGAATACATAGTTTTAACTGCTTTCAAAATGACTTGTTTTCTAGGAAGAAGAAAGTAGGGTTAAGGTTGGTTGAGCAAAAAGCAAAGTAGCAAATTCAATGATAGTTTTCCCCTGCTAAAAAAAATCATTCAGCCGGGCTCGGTGGCTCAGCCTGTAATCCCGCGCCTTTGGGAGGCTGAGGTGAGTGGATTGCCTGAGCCCGCGGGCTCGAGACCCGCCTGGGCAAGCGAGACCCCATCTCTACAATAAACCAAAAAATTAGCCGGGCGTGGTAGTGCGCGCCTGTAATTCCAGCTACTTGGAAGGCTGAGGTGGAAGGATCGCCGGAGCCCAGCAGGTCGAGGCTGCGGTGGCCAGGAGCGGCCACTGCCCTCCAGTCTGGGTGACAGAGTGAGACTCCAACTCAAAAAAAAAAAAAAAAAAAAAAAAAAAATCATTCATGGTAACTCTACTACAATCTGAGTCACTAATATATTTCTTCCTCTTGTCATTCTCTTTAGAACCAACTTCTTTAGAAAGTATTCTTCATAAATTGTCATATTTCTTTTCCACTTACTCTACAAACTAGACATATGCCCCCAAACCATTCTTGGTTGACTACCTTTTTTGTGAGGCCCTTCTCAAATTTCCCTGGCAGAACAGTTTATTCAAGTCTTTGTATATACCTTTTAATAGAACTTTCTTGTAAGAAAACACTTTGATTTTCAAAAACTGACTTGCATAAAAGACCAGCCAAAAATTAATATTTATACTTAGATTTCAAATAGTGATATTTATTATTAATCAAGGGTAGCTTTTGAAAGTTCTTTATGGGTCCTAAGAATGCTTCTGACAGTTTAAAAAAAATTCATTTAAAAAAATTCCATTGTGGGGAACTGGTTTTGTAACTTATTTGTATATGCAATTTAGTATTTTATTTTGAAAAACATTTTTATGCTTTTTAAAATTTCTAATTCATTTTCAGGTAATTGTGCCTAAAAAATTAAAAACAAATTTGATTAAAAAAACTTCTGAAGACAGTAGAATGGTTTCATGACTTTAAAACTCACTTTTAAGATCTAAAAATTGACCTCCCATATGACCCTACAATCCCCCTACTGGGAATAAACCTGGAGGAACTCAAATCACTCTGTGAAAAAGACACCTGCACATGCATGTTTATTGCAGCATTATTTACAATAATAAAAACAAGGAACCAACCGTGCTGCCCATCAAAGAGGACTGGATTAAAAAAAAGTGGTATATATACAAGATGGAAAATTATGCAGCCATAAAGAAGGACAAAATTATGAACTTCGCAGCAGCTTGGATAGACTTAGAGGCTATAGTACTGAATAATCTATCACAGAAACAAAGAACTGAGTATCATATGTTCTCACTCATAAGCAGATCTTGAACAACTATTATAATACTAAAAGAAAGGGATTGGCAGTAGTGAGAAACTACCAGGGGATGGGGAAGCACACCTCATCAATAAGGATACCTGCATAATGAACATCATCTG
Source organism: Tarsius wallacei (assembly GCA_963574415.1). Lineage (NCBI taxonomy): Eukaryota > Metazoa > Chordata > Mammalia > Primates > Tarsiidae > Tarsius > Tarsius wallacei. Next base: position 4,436 of record CAUYQG010091618.1, read on the forward strand.
TATACCCAACTCTGAATTGTACCCCACATATTTAAAATAAAAAATAAAAAACTCACTTTTTTTCCCTATTTTTGAATTTTATTTTATTATAGAGATGTGGGATACAAGTAAGGATTAACTACACAAGTAGGCTGTATGAAGTGAAATTTGGGCCTCCAACTTGCCCTCACTCCCCTAGTAGTGGACCAGGTACCCTTTGTGTTGTCATGTGTCTCCCTCATCCTCCCTCCTCCCCTCCCTCCCTTTCCTAGCAGTGCCCAGTAACTGCCAATCCCTCCCTTGTGCCAATGTGATTAAATTTCAGGTCCCAATTATGTGTGATGCATACGATATTCAGTTCTTTGTTTCTGTGATAGATCACTAAGTGTGATGGTCTTCAACTCTACCCAATTTGCTGTGAAGTCTGTGATTTTGTTCTTCTTTATGGCTGCATAATACTCCATCATGAATATGTACTTTTTTTTATTCAGCCCACTTTTGATGGATAGTAGGGTTGGTTCCATGTTTTTGCTACTGTGCATAGTATAGCATGTGCTGGTGTCTTTTTTGTAGAACAATTTATGTTTCTCTGGGTTTAGTCCCAGGAGAGGGATTGCTGGATCGTATGGAATTTTCAGTTCTTTTAGGAATTGCCACACTGCTTTACATAGAGGTTGAACTAGCTTGCACTCTCACCAACAGGGTAGAAGTGTTCCCTTTTCTCTGCACCACGTGTCAGCATCTGTTTTTTAAAATTTATTTTATGTTATTATTATTTTAAAAAATTTATTGTAGAGACGAGGTCTCACCAAGTTGCCCAGGCTGGTCTTGAACCCCTGAGCTCTGGCCTTGTTCTCCCAAAGTGCTGGGATTACAGGCTTGAGCCACTGTGATAGGCCTGTTTTTTGTTTTATTAATGATAGCAATCCTTACTGGAGTTAGGTAATATCTCATTGTAGTTTTGATTTGCATTTCTTTGATGACTAGTGGGGCTGAGCATTTTTTCATGTATCTGTTGGTTACTTGTAAAAAAACTCACTTTTAAGTGATACATTTTGCCTGTTATTGTAATTTTATAGCTTAAATTTATTTTCTGTCATACTTTTGATGCTACTTTTACCATTCTTTTCTTTTATCTTTAAATAGTTTTAATTAGTTTGAGCATTTTTTGTTGTCCCATTATATTGCCAATATCTGCCAAAAACATTTTTCTGTCAGAATAAAAGCAACAGAAAACATATCTGTAACATCAATCTGAGATTCATATCCTAATAATAAATTTAAAAGGTCAAATGAACATGAATTTGGAAAGCAGACAAATCTGTTATAAAATGCACTAAAACTATAAAAGCTTATGTTGTATAAAGGTTATTATTATATTGATTAGTAATTAAAATTTTTGTTCAACAAATTCACTTGCAGAAACTCCATTACTATATATAAGCTAAATCCTCATCTTTCTTGAGCAAAAGTAAAATGTTACTCTCAAACAATAAGAATAATAAATGGAAAGAAAACTTTTATACTTGAGAGCTACAATTTGGTAATATCGGACTAATTTGGACCAACATTATTGCTGAGAACAATTAGAAAACTTAGACAAAAGAGAAACAAAGTCTACTTAAAAACAACTGAAAGCTAGACAGGTTTTAAGAACTACAAGGAAAAGAATGAAATCTAGAAAAGGGATCCTGGTATTCAATGCCATTTTCCCCTAAAGGTGTCTGCTAATTGCTAAGAAAGAACCAAGAAGCTGAAAAAGTACACAGAACTTTTAATAAACTCATAGGGCAAGACAAAGATTTGAATTTAGGTTCATCAAAAATGACAATCCTAGAACTCTAAGGTTTGGTTGGAACCTCAGTGTGATATGCCCCAGCAATAGATGATTAAGAAATCAACCAGCTGGCTCAAGGACTAAAACCCAGCTCATTTAAATTTCCTATTGAGTTAAGGTGACTGAGGAATTGAAGTAGCCTACCTAACTTAGCAGCCTGCAAACATCAAAACAAACATTAATCCTCTGTGGGAGAAGATTACATAATCAAGAACCTCAAATTATTACTACAGGTTTTCATAGTCAATGCCTGATAATCAAAAATAATAGATCTACAAGGAGACAAAAGTCATGTGAAAAAAATCAAGAGAAAAAACAGATATAGACATAAAACAAATATAGATAATTGAGGTCTCAGATATAAACTTTAAAATAACCATAATAGCTATATTCAAGAAAATAATACATGATCAACAATTTCACAAAGCATTGAAAAGTATAAAATAAGAATCAAATGGAAATTCTAGAACTGAAAAGGAAATATAGTAAGTTAACTCAAAGTATGGGCTAAGAGCACAGTAGATATAGCACATGAGAGAGTTAGCAAGATAGAAGATAGGTCAGTAGAAAATAGCCATATTGAATCACAGAATAAAGAAAAACTTGAAAACACATAAAAAATAAGACATACAGGGTAGAATGAAAAGGTCTATCATAGATGTAATCAGTCCTACAAAGCTAGAAAGAGAAGTGAGAGAGAAAAGACAGAAGCTAATTCAAAGAAAGAATACATTAAAATTTCACTCAACAGATTAAAAAAAAAAGTCACAAATTTTAGAAGCCAAATGAACCATGAGCATGAGAACTACGAAGAAAACTATACTAAAGTACACAGTAGTAAAATCATTGAAAATTTAAAAAAAATTTTGAGTCAGGTGTCCCTCTGTCACCCAGTCTGTAGTGTAGATCCAAATGGAATGATAAGCTCTAGCAAGACTGGTTAAAACAAAACACCTCACAAAAAATTAGTACCAGACATAAAAAGTGGCACATCACTTCAAATCCATATAAACATTTAAAAAATACACAGAGGATAGTATGCCAATACATTTAAAATTTAGATGAAATGGGCTAATGACTAGATAACCATAATTTGCTAAACAACCATAATTTGTTAAGCATAATTTACTAAACTTAAATGGACCAGTTCCTAGATAACCATAATTTGCTGAACTGAAATACTAAATATTAATAATACTACAAATACTAAAGATACAGAATCTGTAATTAAACATCTTTTACAATAAAAGCTTCAGGCCAAGATGGCTTCCCTGGTGAATGCCATGTACCATAAAAAATATAACTTTCCCCACTCACAACTTTTTCTTTCCTCACTATAAGCTGATGCTTTTGTCTCACATTTTAGAAAATAGGGCAGCCATCATAATAGATGCTTTGATCTTCTTACCACCAGCTGACCTACATATACACTCATCTTCTCCCACCTTTCCCAGTGCTACACAGAAGGTAACTGCCCTGCCTATTAAAGGTAAATCCCCTCTCCTTTTCTAATCAGATTTTATCTCCTTTAGCCTCCTCTCAAACACTTTAGTCCTTCAGTGATCCCATCACTGTCTTACAACATCAATTTCTCCCTTTCCACTAAGGCAATATTGTGAGCACTCAAACATGCCATAGAAACTCCCACCTCAAAAATAAAATGGGTGTTTTTCTTGACTCCATTCTTTCCTCTAGCTACTGCCCCATTTCTCTTTTCCTCTTAAAAGGAGAAAAAAAAATCTCTTCTCTACAGAGTTGTCTAAAACTATCTCCAGTGTTTACCTTTCACTCTCTCAAGTATAAATAATATTTGACATATAAAAAGAATATATGTAACACGTTTGAGTTGTGGATGGCATCATAACAAAATGAATACTCAAATGAACTAAAATCTATTTATTTATCTATTTCCATCTCCACTATCATCACACTAATCAAAGTTATTATCATCTCTTGCCTAGACTATTTTAACAAACTCTTAACTTACTGCTTACTTTATGTTCCCTTAAGTTCAATCTTCATAAACAAGGTTATTTTCTAAAAATCCTTAGTTAAAATCTTTCCGTGCTTTTGCATACGCTAATGTCATCTACAAAGCCCTGCACAGGCAGGCTCCTAACTTGCTAATCTTATTCTTTACTAGTTTTCCCTCATTTCAGTCATAGCAGCTTCCTTTTGATTTCTAGAACATACGACATTCCTTTGTGCATCAGGTCCACTGTACTGTTGTTTCCTTTGCCTGGAATGCTTCTGTTCTCCTCTTCCCCTGGCTGGCTTCTTCTGACTCTTCAGCTGAAATGTCACCTCCTCAGAAGCTCCCCTGACCTCACTGTCTGAAGGAGGCGCCTCACTCCACCCTAGTTACTCGTTCCTAGTCCCCAATTCATCTCATAGTTGAAAGGTATTGCAACCACTATTCATTTTTGTATTTATTTGCTTGCTAATTATCTGTTCTCAAAATATAATTTTCATGATTGCAGGGACCTGGTCCATTTTATTCACTGCTATAGCTCTAGTGCCTAACCTAGCTCATAGCATTTAGATATATAATAAATACTGATTAAATAAATGAATACTACATTTTGATTCTCAACTGATTCCTTATTTATATTCTCAATTAGCTAAGAACATGGGGGACAGGAAGCAGGTTTCCCTAAGTTTGAGCAGGTTTGCAGGTAAAGAAAGTTAAAAATGAGTAAATATGTTTACTATAAAATATCCAGTGGGAACCCATATGAAAGCGTTTTCAGGAAAATGAAGGGAGAAATGTCAGATAATGATGAAACAAATGAGAAAAAACATAGAGTTAGCTGGAGAGGATAAAACTAAAAGGGATACTTTATGCATGTTTGAATGAAAAAGACATCAAGGAATAATTATGAAAATCAAATATCCAAGAAAAAGTAGAGTAGAATGAGGTGGGGAATCAAGAGTGAAGGACAGAGAGAGAAAGAGAGAGAGAGAGAGAGGAGAGAGAAGAGGAGGGTCGAGAGGGACACACAGAGAAACAGGGGAATCTTTTACTCTGAGACAGCTTTGAGTAAAGATCCCTCTCCCTCCCCTCCCCTCCCCCCTCTCTCCCTATATATATATATATATATAATTTTTTTTTTGAGTTGGAGTCTCACTCCATTGCCCAGGCTGGGGTGCTGTGGCACACTCACGGCCATCCCAGCGTTGATCTGCTGGGCTCCGGCAATCCTTCCACCTCAGTCTTTCAAGTAGCCTGAACTACAGGCATGCATCACCATACCCAGTAACTTTTCATTTTATTGTAGAGACGAGGTCTTGCCAAGTTGCCCAGTCTGGTCTTGAACCTGTGTGCTTAGGCAATCCACTCACCTCGGTCTCCCAAAGTGCTGGGATTACAGGCTGAGCCATCGAGCCCAGCCCCAAAATATTTATGACATTCTGCTGAACATCCCCCATGATCTGTTACTTGAAATAAATGCCATTCTGATTAACTTACCTGGATAGGGGTTCCTTGAAATTTCTCTCACCATTGCCCATGGTCCCTTCCCATTCTCCAAATGAGATATCATGTCTGGTTTGGAAACTGCAAGCCCTGTCCAGAGAAAAATATATAGGATTTGATTGGTTCTATGAGCAGGAACTATTGCCAAACTCAGTCTCAGTTCTTAATCTTTTGTACAGAATGGCTATTATAGGAAGTGTTAGAGCTGCACTGTTCAATACAGTTGCCAATAGCCACAAGAAGCTATTTAAATTTGAACTTACATTAATTAAAATAAAGCAAAATTTAAATAATGTTCTTCAGATTGGCTATCCAAATTTCAAGAGCTCAAATATTAAGTGGCTAGTACCTGCCATATGGGACAGCACAGATATATAATAATGTCATAGCAGAATGTTCTATAATAGAGTGATGTTCTGGACAATTATAAAGATATCCCAAAGGAGCTAACACTATGATCCTGGTTTGGCTGGATAATAGTTCACTGGAATAATATGAGTTTAGAAAGTTAACTACCTCCCTCCCTTTTTTTGTACTTTTTTTGAATTGGGATCTCACTCTGTCATTGAGGCGGGAGTGCAGTGGCATGATCACAATTCACTGAAGCCTCAACCTCCTAGGCTCAGGTAATCCTTCCATCTCAGCCTCCTGAGTAGTTGGGACTACAGGTTTACACCGCACCTGGCTAATTTTAAAATTTTTTTGTAAGAGACAAGGTCTCACTATGTTGCCTAGGTTGGTATCGAACTCCTGGGCTCAAGTAATCCCCCCACCTTAGCCTCCCAAAGTGCTGGGATTACAGGTGTGAGCCACCATACCTGGCTACTTTATTTCTGGAGGGACTCATAACTCCTATTTGTGGAGGTGGCTAGATCAAACTTTGGTCCAAAATCTGTGGGATTGCCAACAATTTCCAAGATTCCAACAAAAAAATATATTTCTTACTCTACAATAGGCAGACTATTTAGTTAAGAGTGAGTAACAGCTAACTCCCAACAATGATTAAGAGATTTTGATGCCCAAACTCTAAACAAAATTCAGTTAAGTACTTTAGCGGCTGCATATCTTTGGCAAACTGATCAAATGAGCAGATACATCAACACAGAAGCAAAATTTTCCTTACCCAGGGAGACCAGATTCCTATAATTCTCCAGCATCACATCCTTGTGCAGGTTCCTCTGTACAGGGTCCATCAACCTCCACTCCTCCAATGTGAAGTCTATAGCCACATCCTTAAATGTCACCGATTCCTAAAAGAATTATACTGTAATCACACAGAGACTGTACAATTAGACTTGTTAGGCAGAATAATACATAAAAAACTGGAGAATAATTCTAGAAATCAGAACCATCAAATGATTACGTCAACCAGTTCATCCCTTACAGGAGGTATGAATCTCTCCAGTGACAAGAACATGAAATCACAGGAGGAACCTCATTCCAACTTCAGAGTTCCACCTGATAGCAAGATTTTTTTTCCAGACTAAATCTGGTTTTAAATAAATTCTAGGTCAATAAATATTGGTCCTACTATATTATCTTGAGTCAATAGCAGGGTTTCCTCCTTCTCTAGAAAGTATTTAAAATACTTGGTTACAGCTAGTAGTTTCTATCCAAATCACCTTTCCTCCTTAAAACCCTGGCTTATCTAAAATATCAATTTTCTTTCATTTACAATCTATGGAATATGGCTTACTAAAAGATATATTTTATCATTCAGATTGTAGATACAAAATATTAAAATTTATTTGAGAAAAAAAGTAAGAAGTCAAATAAATCAAGGTGCTTTGGGGAAGTTCTTTGGTCAGGATATGAAAAAAAAAATATATATATATAAGAAGAGACCCCCAAAAGACCGGAATTATTTTTTGGAGGGTGGGCCCCTTGTAGTACAGGCTTCTCCCACTAGGTAAGTGTCCTAGGAACCCATCGGCATAAGTGTACTAGCTAGCATTGCTGTGAGAGGCTGTTTGGCTTCAGTGAATTTTTTTTTTTTTTTTTTTTGAGATTCTTTCAACACACTTACCCATTTAATGATGGGTGATTTACGAGTGCACCTGCCCACACTGCGCTAAGTGTTCAGCAGTTTTTGACCAAAAACAGCATGACCTCCATGCTCCACTCTCCCTATCTACCTGTTCTCACCCCAAGTTACTTTTTTTTTTGTTTCCCTGGTGAACAAATGTCCTCAAAGGGAAATGTTTTGCTGATGTGGAAGAGGTAGGAAAAAAAAAAAGCAGAAGGCATCAAAATTGATTAGTTCAAAACTGTTTTGAGCAGCAGAAAAAGTGTCTCAGTAGGTGTACTGCATCAAATGGAGAGTATTTTGAAGGTGACAGAAGTTTAGACAAGCATACACAATTTTTATAAATACAGTTTTCTTGGGGTCCCCCTATTATATGCTTATATAAAAACAGAAGAATAAGTCATACTTTTTAAAAATGGTTATCTATTAGGGAAAAATAGAAACAGAACAAAGAAGACCAGAATGGAAGCCAGACTCCTTTGAATATTTGTTTTATAGATTTGACTTTTGAATCACGTTTTATGTTATCATAAAGCAAAAATTAAAATTTTAAAAATCAATCCCTAAAAATTAAAAGTAAAATGAAACCAGTTGGTAGCAAGTGACTTTAAAACATAGTAATTTTTCTGTGTATTTCTTGTAATATATACCCTGAGGAGAAAAGAACTGCAAAAAAAAAAAAAAAAACCCCAAATGTTTTCAGTACAGGCATACAGACCAGTGGAACAGGATAGAAATTCTGGAAGCAAAACCTCAATTTCTCAACCAACTCATCTTCGACAAAGCCTCCAACAAGTACTGGGGAGAGGAGAACCTTTTTGGTAAAAGGTGCAGGGAAAACTGGCTGATCGCGTGCAGGAGAATGAAACAGGACCCCTACCTACCACCATACAAAAAAATCAACTCTAAATGGATCAAAGACCTAAATGTAAAACCCCAAGCTTTAAGAATCTCAGAAAATGCAGGAGACACCCTTATGGAAATTGGAATAGGCAATCAATTCCTGATCAAAACCCTAAAAAGCCCATGCCATAAGAGATAAGATAGATAAGTGGGACCTCTTCAAACTGAAAAGCTTCTAAAAAGCAAAAGAAAATACCAAGAGAGCAGGGAGGCAGCCCACAGAATGGGAAAAAATATTTGCCAACTGCATATCTGACAAAGGCCTAACGTTTAGGATCTACAAGGAACTGAAAATGTGCTGAAAAGAAAAATCAAATAGCCCCTCTTAAAAAGTGGGCAAAAATGAATAGATGAATAGATACTTCTCAAAAGAAGACATACAAGCAGTCAACAGACACAAGAAAAAATGTTCCACACCAAGATACCACCTAACTTCAGTAAGAATAGCTATCATTAATAAAACAAAAAACAACAGATGCTGGCAAGGATGCAGAAAAAAGGGTGCTTCTACACTGCTGGTGGGAATGCAAACCAGTTCAACCTCTATGGAAAACAGTGTGGCAATTCTTAAAGAACTAGAAATTGACCTTCCATATGATCCAGCAATCCACCTGGGAATACGCCTGGAAGAACTTAAATCACTCTACAAAAAAACACTAGCACATACATGTTTACTGCAGCACTATTACAATAGGAAAAACACGGAACCATCTGTGCTGCCCATTGAAACTGAACTAGATTAAAAAAAAAGTAGCACATATACACGATGGACTATTACACAGCTATAAAGAAGAACAAAATTTATACACAATGGAATATTATGCAACCATAAGAAAGGACAAACATATGGACATTGCAGCAACTTGGATGGATTTAGAGTCGAACATACTCAGTGATCTATCACAGAAACAAAGAACAGAGTACCATATGTTCTCACTCATAAGCGGACCTTGAACAACTATCATAATACTATAAGAAAGGGACTGGCAGTAGTGGGAAACTGCCAGGGGAGGGAGGGGTGGGATAGCCAGTTGAATGAAACTACTAGGGGAGGGAGGAGAGGGGTGCACTTCATCAACAAGGGTACCTGCATAATCAATGTTTGTATACCTAACCCTGAATTGTACTCCACATCTTAAAAAAAAAAAAGAACATAATTATGGACTTTGCAGCAACTTGGATGGATTTAGAGTTTATAATACTCAGTGATGTATCACAGAAAGAAAGAACTGAGTATCATATGTTCTCACTCATAAGTGGACCCTGAACATTTACCATAATACTATAAGAAAGGGATTGGCAGGAGCTGGAAACTGCCGGGGGAGGGAGGGACACATAACATTAATAAGGGTACCTGATGTCAAACCAGGCAAAGTGGGGACCAAAGGTAGGCCCAAACTTTACCTGTACAACGTCCACTTGTATACCTAATCCTGAACTGTACCCCACATCTTTAAAATAAAATTAATTTTTAAAAAGTGGTTTCAGTAAAAAAAAAAAAAATCTTGATTGTAGGGATGGAAATGCTATTCTGCAACTGCTGCGTGTAGTATTGGACAAGGCAAATTAGCAAATTGATGTCACAGAGAGCTAATAAATTTGGCATAGATGAAAAAAGATATAAATGTTACAATGATGAGATTAGGTTAAAAAAACCCATGGTTCCAAATTTGAATCAGAAGTATCAGTATAGATTCATGAAACATTTCATGAAACGTTCATGAAACGTTTTATGTTTAACAACAAAAAACACATTTCCCAGCTTTGTTCACTGAAAGGGACTAGAAAACAATAACCAATAAGGTGGTTGTCATGCAAGCCAGACTGTGGCCTCAAACTGTAACTTCTCACTAAAAGGAACCAGGGCCTGGAACAATCTGAAATATTAAAAATCAAGGAAGCTATCAAAGACTACTAGGGTCATATCTAAGGCACAGGAGACAACTAGAAGTTTCCACTGGCCAATGATGTGACAATTTGAGCACTAATAAGGATAGTAATGCAACAGATTTCAGAAATATCAAATACAGTTACATTCATGAGTTCATAATGTTATAAAAACCTCAATGACCATCTTTAGAGAATGACTGACAACTGGTAAAAAATAAAAAAAAAAGAGAAAGAATCAACCTTTTGCCTTTCTTTTCCTATGCAAACTATACATCATTTGAATAGTAATCAAATGTAATTAAGTAGTTGACAAGGGAGATTTCTCTCCAGCTAATGAAAGAATTAGAACATTATGGTTTTGCAGCCTCTAATGAATTAAAGGATCATCAAGGGTTACTAACATAAGAGAAAGTCCTCAATTAAGCAGTATGTATCTTCTGGTGGTAAATACCAGCAATATGAAATAACACTGACAAAAATATTTTTAAAAAATTAATCTGAAACTGATATAGGATCTAACTAACAATTTAAAGAAAATATGGGGCAGAGAGGGTATGTTAAATAATCCCAGGGGGATACAATCAGTAAAATCCGTACTGTATGAAATTCTAAATTAATACTGTCCAATAGAAATATAATGCAAGTCATATATGTGATTTTGTATATTCTAGTAGACATATTAAAAACAAACTAGTGAAATTAGTTTTAGCAATATATTTTATTTGCTGAAATATATAAAAATATTTCATTTCAACACATCAATAAAAAATTATTAATGAGATACTTTACATGATTTTATTATACTAAGTCTTTGAAATCTTATGTATATTTTAAATTTATAGCACATCTCAATTCGTATGAGTCACTTTTCAGGTGGTCAAAAGTCACATGTGGCTAGTGGCTTCTGTATTGGACAACATAGTTCTAAAGTAAAAATGACCTGGTTTCTTCAGTAAACAAATACCAAGGGAAAAAAGAGGGAGGGGAAAACCTCGATATTAAAAGTAACCTAAGAGACATATTAACCAAGTATAACATATGAATTCACTAGGGAAACAAATACCAATGGAATATTTGATGATACAAAAGCTCAGTGTTAATTTTTTTAGCTGTGATAATGGTAATATTATACAGTACTTAGAACTTAATCAAATAATCTAGAGATATACAGGAAAATATTTATAGATTCAATAATACAATGGTTTATATTTGCATCAAAATAATTAGTGAGCAAGGGGAGGATTATAGATGAAATGTGATTGATAACAGTTTAAGATGGAATTTATCAAACTACAATCTCCATTTCTGTATAAGTATAGTGCTTGCTATGTGTCAGATACTATTCTAAGGGCTTATAATGTATTGGCTGAATCATCACAGTAGAGGGTGCTGTTTACAAATAAGGAAAGTTTGGCACAGAAAGGTTAGGTGTGTTGCTCAAGGTCAAAAAAAGGGAAAACTCTAGATTCAAATCCAAGCAGTCTGGATTGAGAATTCAAGCTTCTAGTCTTGTGATCATCCCCATCTATGATCAAGCAGATTAAGAGCTTGGATTAACTGACTACTCTGCAAAAAAGTCAAGTTAGTTCACATCTGGCTCAGGTCTGTTCTACATCAGAAGAATTTCTTCTGGGGTGTTTTTCTCATGTATGCTTGTCATACATATCTTATGTATACATATCAACTACATCTCTGTTTTTGCACTACTAGGTTTTTGAAGCACGTTTTCAATAACTTTGCCGATAATAAAACATGGTAAATGTGGAAGATAATGAGTGTTCATAAACTTTATTGTTAATCATGTCACACATGTGTAATTCAAATTGTAACCAATTTATTGGGGTTTTAATGATCTTTTTGCGGCCATTGCCAGGCCATTGCAGTCATTGTCTTGCTAAGCTATGGTGTAGCCACGTGCTCTTTGAGCTATGACCAGGCCATTTTTCTTAAACTTTGGCCCCTTCCATTACCTTGGGGAGATGAATCTCCTTGTTCTCTCTCAAATTTACTTTCTAAATAAACTATATCTTCCAATCTAAAAAAAAAAACAACAACTTTTCTAACCAAGAACTAAGCCCCAGGAGAATCCTGAGAAGGTCTTAATCTGTCAACTCTGGCTTACCTTGAGGCTCTGTGCAAACAAGGTGTGACTAAGGCAGAGTTGTAACCTGCCAGCCTAAGAGACGGTATGACCAATACATAAAAAGAACCTTTTAGCATTTGCTGAAAACTTGTTGGTTTAAGGCATTTAAGCAAATCTGTCTAATCATTAACTAATCACGATGTTAACCAGGCAGAGATTTCAGTGGTCATACATCACAAAGAATATAGACTTTATATAGTTTAGGAAAGTTACTAAACAAATAAGCAGCAGCAGCAGCAGAAACAATTGCAACTACAAACCCTAGGGAGAAGAGAGTATGATCTTCAGAGCTGCCACATTATATTATTTAAAGTATCTGTTTTTTTTAGGCTGGCATTGTGGCTCATAATCCCAGCACTTTGGGAGGTGGAGGAGAGAGGATCGCTTGAACCCAGGGGTTTGAGACCACCCTGAGCAACTTGGTGAGACCTTGTCTCTAAAATTAAAAAAAATTAGCTTGGCATGGTGGTGCACATCTGTGGTTCCAACTACTTGGAAGGCTGAGGCAGAAGTGTCACCTGAGTCCATTGGGTTGGCTGTGGGGGCCATGAGTGTGCCACTGTACTCCAGCCTGGGAAACAGAGTGAGATTCTGACTCAAAAATAAAATAAAATAAAATATCTGGTTTCAACAACAACAACAATAAAAAAACATAAAACACACAAAGATACATGAAAGCATTAACCCACTGTAAAAACAGTAGTCAATGAAATTGTCCTTGAGGACGTCAAGACATTGTAATGATTAAACAAAGACATTTAGGCAGCTACTATAAATATGCTCAAAGACCTAAAGAAAACTGTGTATGAAGAATTAAAAGAAACTATGAGAATGTATTTCACTCAATAGAAATATTGGAATTGAAAAGTACAATACCTGGAATAGATATACCAATAAGACGTAACAAATTTAAACATATATTCACCTAAAAAAAGAGGCCCATAATTATAATTCATGGAGCAAAAATGTGTAGAAGTAAAGGAACAGAGACAATTCAACAGTAACAGCGAAAGCAGTGCTCAGAGGGAAATTTATACTGTAAAATGCCTAGATTTACAAAAGAAGATACCAAGTCATTAACTTAAATTTATGCATTAAGGAACTAGAAAAGGAAGAGTGAACTACGTTTTTTGAAAAGCAGAAGGAGCCGGGCTCGGTGGCTCAGCCTGTAATCCCACACCTTGGGAGGTTGAGGTGAGTGGATTGCCTGAGCCCGCGGGTTCGAGACCTGCCTAGGCAACTTGGTGAGACCTCATCTCTACAATAAATCAAAAAATTAGCTGGGTGTGGTAGCGCGCGCCTGTAGTTCCAGTTACTTGGAAGGTTGAAGTGGAAGGATCGCCGGAAGCCCAGCAGGTCGAGGCTGCGGTGACCGGGAGCAGCCACTGCACTCCAGTCTGGGCGACAGAGTGAGACTCCAACTCAAAAAAAAAAAAAAGAAAAGCAGAAGGAAGGAGATAACAAATGTCAAAATGTAGATAAAATAAGAACAAAAAGCAATAAAGAAAATCTATGAAGGTAGATGTGGTTTTTTGGAAAGATTAAAATATTGCAAACCCTTAGCTAGACTGACTAAGGAAAAAAGAGAAAACTCAAATTACTAAAATCAGAATGAAAAAGGAGATATTTCTACTGATCTTGAAGAAGTAAAAGGACTATAAGGGAATACTATGAACAACTGAATGATAACAAATTAGATAACCCAGATAACACTAAAAAAAATTCCTAGAAAGATATAAACTACCAAAACAGATGCAAGACAACATGGAAAATCTGTATAGATCTATAACGGGTAAATTTCTCACAAAGAAAAGCCTGGGTTCATATGGCTTTACTGATAAATTCTACCAAACATTTCAAGAAGAATTAATACCAATCCTTCACTAACTTTTCCAGAAATTAGAAGAGAACAATTCCAAACTCATTTTATGAGATTAATATTACTAAAACTAGATAAAGACATCACAAGAACACTACAGATCATTATCCTTCTGAATAGACACACAATTCTCAACAAAAAATACTAGCAAAGTGGATTCAGCAACAAATAAAATGTATCATATACTATAGTCAAATAGGATTTATCTGAGGAACACAAGGTTTATGTAATATCTAAAAGTGAGTAAATAGAATAAAGAACATATTAATAGAATAAAGAACAACCACCACACAATCATCTTAACAGACTAAAAAAAGTAGTTAATTCAACAAACTAGAAACAAAAGCAAACATCATCAACCTGATAAAGACCCTCTATGAAAACCCACAACTGGCTAGGTGTGGTAGTTCATGCCTGTAATCCCAGCACTTTGGGAGGCTGAAGTGACAGGATTGCCTGAGCTCAGGAGTTTACCAGCCTGGGCAACATGGCAAGACTTCGTCTCTACAATTAAAAAAAATAATTAGCCAGGTGTGCCTGTAGTCCCAGTTACTTGGAAGGTTGAGGCAGAAGGATCACCTGAACCCAGCAGGTCAAGGCTGCAGTAGCCGAGATTGTGCCACTGCACTCCAGACTGGGTGACAGAGAGAGACTCTGACTCACAAAAAAAGAAGAGACAGAAAACCTACATCTAAGATCATATTTAATGATACAGTCAAATGCATCCTCCATGAGGCCATAAAAAAGACAACAATGTCCCTTTTCCTTGTTTCTATGCAACATTATACTGTAAGTTTATAGAAGAGAAATTAGACAAGATAAAAGAAGTACAAGGTATCCAGATTGGAAAGGAGGAAGTAAACTTCTATTTGCAAATCTCTTTTTATAGATGACGATATTTTGCATATAGAAAACCCTAAGAAATCCGCACACATATATATTTCTACTAGAACTAATAAGCTAGTTCAGCAAGGTTCAGGATACAAGGTCAATAAACATAAGTCAATTATTTCTATTACTATCAATAAACATTTCAAAAAGAAATTAAGAAGAATCCAATTATAGCAGCAAAAGGAACAAAACACTTAGGAATAAGGTTAATGAAATATATTTAAAACTTTCATACTGAAAATCATAAAATATCACTGAAAGAAACTGAAGAATACTTTGGGAAGATAACTTGAATTCAAGCATTAGATGACTTAATTTTGTTAAGACAGCCTAAGTCCTCAAATTGATCAAGAGAGTCAAGAGATCAAGAGATTCAACACATGTGCTTTTCTATTTGGCATTTTTTTCTAAAATAGAAAAGCTGATCCTAAAATTCATATGGAAATAGGTCCCCCAACCCCGAAAACAATACTGAAAAATAAGAATAAAGTTGGGGCACTTATACTTCCCAGCTTCAAAACTTATTTCAAAGTTATGGTGCTCAAGACAATGTGGTATGGGCATTAGAATGCACATCTACATCAATGGAATAGAATTAAGAGCCTAGAAATAAATCTTTACATTTATGGAGAGTCGATTCTTAACAAGGGTACTAAAACAATTCAACAAGGAGAGAATAGTCTTTTCAACAAATACTGCTGAGACAACTGGATATTCACATGCCAAAAAATGAAGTTGAATCCCTACCTCAGACCACATACAAAATTTAACTCAAAATGGTCCACAGACTATATAATTCTTAGAATGAAAGATAGAAGATTTTTATGATCTTCAATTTGGTAATGAATTTTTAGATGTAACACCCAAATCATAATAGACAAAAGAAAAAAATGGATAATTCTGACTTTATCAAAATTAAAAATTTTTGTGCTTCAAGAAAAGACAACACAAAGAATATGAGAAAATATTTATAAACCATTTATCTGATAAGGGATCTGTATCTATAGAGATCTCTTACAACTCAAAAATAAAAAGACAACACATAAATATATATAATATAATGGACAAAGGACTTGAATAGACATTTCTCCAAAAAATATACACATGGCCAATAAGTACATGAAAAGATGCTCAAAATCCTTAGTCATTAGGAAATAAGATACCATCAGATACAATAAGATAGCACTTCACATCCAATAAGACGTGTATAATCAAAAAGGTAGACAATATCAAGTGTTGTTGAAGATGTAAAGAAATCACAACTACCATATATTGCTGGTGGGAACACAATATGGTACAGTTGCTTTGGAAAACAATTTAACAGTTTCTTAAATGCTTTAATGTAGAATTATCATATGATCCAGCAATTCCAATCCTAGGAATGCTCAATCCATTGACAAATGCTCAAATGCTCATCAATTGACAAATGGATAAACAGTGGCATGTTCATACAGTGAAATATTATTTGGCCATAAAAAAGGAATAAAGTACTGATGTATGCCACAACACAGATGAATCTTGAAAATATTATGCTAAAGTGAAAGAAGTCAGTCACAAAGGACCACAAATTATATAATACCATTTATTATATGAAATGTCCAGAATAGGCAAATATATAGAGACAGAAAGATTAATGGTTGCTAGAAGGCCTAAGGAGGGTAAATAGGAGTATTGCTAGTAAGTATGGGGTTTCTTTTTGAGGGTGATGAAATGTTCTAGAATTAGATAGCAGTGATAGTTGCACAACTCTGTAAATATATTTTAAAACCACTGAACTGCATACCTTATGAATTTTATGTGAATTATACCTTAATAAAACTGTTATAAAAAATACTGCCAGAAAGACAATCTTTTTTCCCCCTACCAGGGGAAAACAAGGTAAAGAAATAATCATGAAAAACAAGAGGGCTGTATTGTGTGAAGAATCAATGATTGTAGAATGCAGAAGCGTGAATTAGGTTTTGAAACACAGTAAGACTGCTGCTATAGTTTGGATGTTTGTATCCCAAACCTCATGTTGAAATCTGATCCCTAATGTTGAAGGTGGGGCCTAGTGAGAGGTGTTTGGGTCATAGGGGTAAATCCCTCATGAATAGTTTGGCTATTCTCACAGTAATGACGAGTTTCTGCTCTATTAGTTTCCAAAAGAGCTGGCTGTTAAAAAGAACCTGGCACCCACCCCTTTGCCTCCTTTCCCATCGTGTGGTATTTACACACACTGGCTCTCCTTTCCCTTCTGCCATGAATGGAAGCAGCCTGAGGCCTTCACCAGATGCAGAGGCTGAGTCATCTGTACAGCTTTCTTGTGCAGCCTGCAGAACTATAAGCCAAACAAATATTTTTGCTTTATAAATTACCCAGCCTCTGGTGTTCCTTCATAGCAACACAAGTGGACTAAACAACTGCCAAGAATGTTATGGGTGCTGTGGTGCTGCTGAAAGTGAATTCACTTTTCAATCTTTTATTCAGAAACTGACATTTGTTAAACCAAAGAAAGTCTTTATTGCTAAAATTAAAGTTTTATTTTTGTTGCAAAAAGTTCCTAGGCAGCTAGAACTTCATTCAACTTGAAATAAGTAACTTCATTTTAGTTTATTTCAATTTCACCATCCCAACTTGACTCTTTTTTTTTTTGAGTTGGAGTCTCACTCTGTCACCCAGACTGGAGTGCAGTGGCCGCTCCTGGCCACCACTGCCTCGACCTGCTGGGCTCCGGCGATCCTTCCGCCTCAGCCTTCCAAGTAGCTGGAACTACAGGCGCGCACTACCATGCCCCGCTAATTTTTGATTTATTGTAGAGATGAGGTCTCGCCAAGTTGCCCAAGCGGGTCTCGAACCTGCGGGCTCAGGCAATCCACTCACCTCGGCCTCCCAAAGTGCTGGGATTACAGGCTGAGCCACCGAGCCCGGCCCAACTTGACTCTTAATTTAGACAGAAAGAATGGGAAACCAAATAAATCATACTCACAAATTGTTGATTCTCAATTTAAAAACTAGTTAGTTCAGCTAATACATTGACACATACTATGAAAACCAAAATCACAAGCTTGATACTCTTTACCTCAAAGACACTGAGAAAATAGCACGAAGCTAGGCTAATATAAAGATTTATATTTGAAAGATCTTGAGAAAGTAAAAGTTAGTTCAGACTGAGAAAGCAAAATTCTGCCCTCCCATGCCTAAATGAGAATAAGAGACACAAATAAAACCAGTTGCAAAGTTAAAAAAAACAGTATTTCTCCAAAGGTCACTCTGCAGCTGTAAAGTGTCATAATGAGCCTTTCCTTGAGTAACTTTCTTACTCACTATGAAAACTTGTCTTTTAAAATAATAGGTTGTCAGAAATATTCCAGTTTGAAATCCTATCAGAAAGAATGGAAGTGACCTTGATGCAGAGAAACAGTCTTGATTTCCAACCCAGGTGCAGAGCTTTACATAAGGTGTTTCTGAACACAACATTTCACATTTATCTTAACTTTGTATTTTCCAAGAAAATAGAACCCTAGGGCTACTTTGTAGTCTGGATGTTGTGTTGATCCCTTTATATAGAGCTTATTTTGCTTTAAGCCTATCAAGTCACTGATTTTGTTAACATTTCATCTAAATCCCACCCTTCTTCAAAATTATACAATAATTCTATCTCTTCCAATGTCTGGTATGAGATATTGCAAGGAGCCAATAATAGTGAAAAGTTTGGCTTGGTGGTTTTTGTTTGAGTAACTATATTGACATGTCTATAAATCTTATAATAGCCTATAATAGCTTGTTTGAAATAAGTGACTTCATTTTAATTGTTATAAGTTCCTCGTACCCACAGACCCACATCCTTGTTCCCCCTGACTGTTTGAAAACTCCCTACCACAAGTTCCCTGTAATTGTATGCTTTGTTAACTAAAATCAAATGTTATGGCTTGCAAAACCCCGTTGTTACATTCTCATACTTTGTTCTTATATTTTGTTAGTATCCTAACCAAGGTAACTTCATTGTGTAATGGTTCTTCTACCTTGTCTCTATGTAACTGCCTTAAACCGTATCTTGTTGGCAGAACTCCAAGGACTTTCCAGTCACCGGCTGTGCCTGGACTAAAGTTAATCAAAACTTTATAAATAAATAAACTTTATAAATAAATAAACTTTATAAATAAATTGTAAATAAAGTTAATCAAAACTCCCTAACAATCAAAAGTTCCCATTTTGGTTACTAAGTTGCTAGTTTATGGTTGCTATGGCTAAGTTGCTAGTTTATGGTTGCTATGGTCGCTAAGTTGCTATGTAACCCACTTACGGTTTTTTGCCTTTCAAATCTCCTTACTTGCTCTGTTTGGGGCGAGAGCTTTTATGGCAATAGCCTCTCTCAGACGCTGGCTTAAATAAAGCACTCTTAATGTGATTCTCTGCGTGTTGGCAACCTACCTTCTCACACTCTGGTCACAACATTTGGAGGCCCCAGTGAGAATAATTTTGCCAACCTCACTCCAGCTCTTCTCAGCCAGACAGGGAGTTATTGGGAAGGCGCCCCCTGAGTCACTCAGAGCCCTATAACCTCTCATATGGCTCGGAGAGAATTGGAACGACTGCTGACTTCTCTCATCTCAAGAAAACCTGAGTCCGTCTGTATCCTTCCAGTAGGTAAGATTCCGTTTCTGTCTTACTTATGGTCATAATAGGGGAGTCCGAACCTGAGAAGGCCATCCCTTAGACTCTGGTCAGTGACCCAAGAAATTGGTAGACCAGAAGTCTCAGTTGAAATTCTGATTTCTGAATTCTATTTTAAGTTTGGATTTCTGTTTGGGGTAGCCCTTTGATTTTTATGTACTGGTTTCTGTTTAATCTGTTTATTCTGTATGTGGCCACAACTCTGTTGAGGAGGACGGAGCCTGATGAGGCCACTCTTTAGACTAGTGCGTTGGCCCAAGGCGTTGGTAGAACAGTGTCTTGGTTTAGTATCTGGTTTCTGTTTGGGTACCCGCTTTGACTTCTGATTGCCTATGGTATTTCTAAATCCCTGTCAGCCTTGGCCTCTTTCTTTGCCTAGTTGCCTTGCTTTTTGCCACAGGACTTGCTTCTGCTGTGCCTTTGGACTGGTTATCAGTGACCAAGCCTCTCCTGGCTACTGCATACTTCTTTATAATTACAAGTTTAATTCACATTAGGTGTCTCCTGTAACTGGCTCTCCTGTGGTTAACTGGTTTTGACAATATGGGGTCACAGGTTTCTTGACCCTCCAGTCCCCTGGACTGTATAATAATAACTTTTAAAAAGCACCCACTTCTAAATTGCCTGCAGGCCAGGTAAGTTAATTTCACTGACAGCGGTTTGTAATCGGCTACAGTGCTTTTCACTGCCAAATTGCTAAAAGACTATAAAATTTCCTTCTAGACACAAGGATTATTAATCCAATGCAAGATAAAAACAAAAAAACTGTTTTCTCTTGCCAGTGTTTTTACAACTTAACTACATGTCTCTAAGGTTTTACAAGAAAAAATTTTCAACGTTTGTTAATAAATTAGAGGCTTTAGCTAATCATACAAGACTGCTTTTACTTTTCCAGCATTGTTTCTGGAGCAATAGCCTTTTTCATCATTGTTTGCTTAATAATTTTAGCCTATGCTCTCGCTCAATGTTTTATTAAATCCAAATAGTATTTGGTTAAAGTCCCACTGTTTCCTACTTGTGCCCTTGGAAATAAATATAAAACATCTCATAGGAATATTTCCAAGGGCAGAAGTGGGAAATGAAAGAACAGACTGAGTGCCAGAAGCCTTTTTAAAAATCTTGTTCTTAGACCTTGACACAATAATAAGAAAATAGAGGCTGTGTCTGGAAGAAATATATGCTCTAGGTAAAAATTAACTTTGCTGACTTTGTCTTTTCAGAAACACAGACTCCTTAGGCATAACCAGTACTGACCTATTGTAATTTGTCTTTTCAGAAACTCAAATTTCTCAAGCATGACCAGTCCACCTCTGGTGGACTCAATCATGCACACTCATCATCCCACCTGGGATAATTGCCAGCAGCTTCTTTTTAACCCTATTTACTTCTGAGAAGCCAAAGCACATTAGAACTAAAGCTAAAAAGTCTGTCCTGGCCTCAGTGGCTGATACAGAGAAAAAAAGTCAGGAAATGTTAGAGGAGGTTTTTCCCTCCTCTCGCCCGGATTGGGACCCTAACACTTCAGCAGGGCCTAGAACATTAAAAACTTATCACTGGACTCTATTAACTGGTTTGAAGGGAGTAGCACAGAAACCTATTAACCTTTCCAAAAGTACTGAGATTATTCAAGGCCCTGAGGAGTCACCTGGAATATTTCTTGAACAACTCCAAGAGGTGTTCCATACTTATACCCCGTTTGACCCCTCGGCACCCAAGAATGCTCGGGCTTTTAATTTGGCTTTTGTGGTCCAGGCAGCTCCAGACATTCAGAAAAAGTAACAGAAGCTGAAGGGTTTTGCAGGAATGAACCTTTCTCAGTTACTCAAGGTGGCTTAGAAAGTTTATAACAACCAAGATGCTGAGAAAAAGAAATAGGAAGAACAAAGAGAAGAACAAAAATTAGACAGGACAGCTAAATGGCAGACAAAATTATTAGTTGTTGCTATCCAGGCCTCCCAACCAGGTTCAAAGCCGTCACATAAACTTTGGAAAAACTAAGAAGGGACAAAAGAAAACTGGATGCATCCAGCTAGCCAAAAATCAATGTGCATATTGCAAGGAGCTGGGTCACTGGGTAAAAGATTGTCCTCGTCACCCAAAGAGAGGAAACCCAATAAACAAATTTCTGTTCAAGAGGCAACAGGTACAATCACAAATTGCAAGTTTACCTCCAACCAGATGGTTAATTTAGGTAAAAAAACAGGTTACCTACTCATTTTTGACAGCCCCTGACTGCCCATACCCTCTTACAGGCAAAGATTTGCTCTGAAAACTTGAGTGCCACCATTATGTTTTCACCTGATGAAACTAAGATGTGTTCCTGCCAATACTGCTTATCCAATGCTATTGACTGTTCCATTGTCTGAAGAATATCTGTTAACCTCTTCTAATCGACTCTCTGAAAATGCCTCATCAAGTTACAACAGGAGTTTCCTTCAGTCTGAACAGAGACCAATCCACCAGCATTGGCCAAACATCACCCTCCGGTCATGGTAAGTCTCCTGGTGTCTGCCACCCCTGTTTGTGTTCATCAATACCCTATAAGTTTGCAGGCCCGAAAAGGAATTGCTCCTTACATTAAAAGACTCTTAACAGCTAACATACTAACACCATGCCAGTTGGCATGGAACTCTCCCTTCCTGCCAGTCAAAAAGCCAGGAACATCAGATTACTGATCGGTTCTGGACTTAAATGAAGTCAATAAATGGGTTACAACAATTCCAAACCTGTACACATTGCTCAGTCTCCTTCCCCCTCAACATCAGGTATACACTGTGGTGGATTTTTAAAAATGCCTTCTTTTGTATTCCACTGTCCCCTGTCAGTCAACCCATCTTTGCTTTTAAATGGACACTCACTCAGGGGACATCAGTCAGCTCATATGAACCAGGTTGCCTCAGGGTTTCAAGAACTTCCCAACTCTGTTTGGGGAATCCCTGCAACAGGACTTGTCTGGGTTCTGGGCCCAACACCCTGAATGTGCTTTGCTCCAATATGTAGATAATCTCTTACTCACAGCAGATTTGGACACTTGTTTAAAACGTACTAAGGCTCTATTACAGCTCCTTCAAGACCTGGGCTACCACGTCTCAGCTAAAAAGGCACAGCTCTGTTCAACCGAAGTTTCCTACCTGGGATACCAGCTAAAAACGGGTAAATGAGCCCTGACCTCGGCTTGGAAAGAAGCCATCCTCAGGATTCCCACACCAACAACGAAGAAGCAGGTACGGGAATTTCTGGGGGTGGTGGGGTATTGCCGGTTATGAATCCTGGGATTTGCTGGCATAGTCAAGCCTCTATATAAGACGACCGGTGGCTTACCTATCAAAGAGGCTGGACCCAGTGGCCTCAGGATAGCTGACCTGCCTCCAAGCTATTGCTGTCACAGTTCTGCTAGTTAAGGAGGCAGATAAACTAACTTTCGGTCAAAACTTGACCTTAACCGTTCCTCATGCTGTTAAAACTCTGCTCCGGGGAACCTCTGGTCACTGGATGTCAAATGCACACATCACCCAAATCAAAGCCTCCTACCTGACCAGGCTAGACTAACTTTCTCTCCTACTCAATGCCTCAATCCGGCTACCCTGTTGCCCGATGATAATCTGGAGATGTCCATTCATAACTGTGAAGCTGGTCACAGTCGTTGCCCAACGGGACATCGGCCCAAAAGGTTAAATTAATGGCCTTAACTCAAGCCCTGTGCTGGGAAACAGGAAAGCGAGTAAACATCTTCACTGACAACAGGTATGCCTTTGCCACACTTCATGTCCATGCCATGATCTATATGCCTACCCGAAAAGGTAGCTGTCATTCACTGCAGGGGACATCAAAAATCAGACACACCAGAGGCAACCAGAAATCACCTGGCAGATCAAGTGACTCAAGAGGCAGCAGAACTTCCAGCTGAGCCCCTGACTATCCTGCTAACCAAAACCTTTTCAGTTCCTTCTCTTCCAAGTCAACCTACTTACACCCAGGAAGAAGAAGAACAAGCGAATCAGGTGGGGGGGCCTACAAAAATTCTACTAGATGGTGGGTCAAGGACTCTAAAATTAGCAAGATGTCCTGCTTGTGCCCAAGTCAATGCAAAACAAGGGCCAGGGCCCTCTACTGAAATCAGGGTCCGAGGAACAAGCCCTGGAGAAAACTGGGAAATAAACTTCACTAAAATAAAACCTCCTCATGTGGGGCACAACTATCTACTAGTATTTATAAATACTTTTTCTGGATGGGTAGAAGCCTTCACCACCAAAAATAAAATCATACTTACGGTTACAAGGTTTTTATTAAATAAAATTATTCCTACATTTAGGCTCCCCATCTCTGCTGGCTCTGATAATGGTCCTCCTTTTACCTCATCCATAGTGCAACTGGTTAGTAAAGCACTAAACAGTAATTAAAAACTGTATTGAAGCTGGGCTCGGTGGCTCAGCCTGTAATCCCGCGCTTTGGGAGGATGAGGTGAGTGGATTGCCTGAGCCCGCGGGTTTGAGACCCGCCTGGGCAACTTGGCGAGACCTCATCTCTACAATAAATTAAAAAATCAGCCGGGCATGGTAGCGCGTGCCTGTAATTCCGGCTACTTGGGAGGCTGAGGTGGAAGGATCGCCGGAGCTCAGCAGGTCGAGGCTGTGGTGGCCGGGAGCGGCCACTGCACTCCAGTCTGGGCGATAGAGTGAGACTCCAACTCAAAAAAAAAAAAAAAAAAACTGTATTGTGCTTGCCACCACAAAGCTCTGAACAGATAAAACACATGAACTGGACTCTCAAGTCTGTTTTAACTAAATTGATAACAGAAATCGGTGAGAAATAAATAAATCTTTTGCCTTTAGCCCTTTTACGGGCCCAATGCACCCCATACAAGGCTGGGTTTACCCCATATAAAATTATATCTGAAAGACCCCCCCTCCCCTGCTACCCCAGTTGCAGGATCCCATTCTTAAAGAAATTACTAACCAGTCTTTATTAAAGTATCTCCAGTCCGGGCAACAGGTCCAGGCCACCATCCATTCCAACATTTGTGCCACTTTACCTATACTATGTCATCCTAACCACCCAATGGCACTCAAGGTTGACGAAATACCAGTCTGAATCCATCACTCACGAGTCAAAAAGATTGGATTTAACAACCTCAACCCCGTGACTCCACCCAGCTCAAAAATTTAAACTGCGAATAAAGCCATACCCATGACTGATGAGTCAACGTATTGACTCATAAACAAATAAAAGGGGGGAATGAAATGTCTGTAAATCTTATAATAGGCTATAATAGCTTGTTTGAAATAAGTAACTTCATTTTAATTGTTATAAGTTCCTTGTACCCAAAGACCCACATCCTTGTTCCCCCTGACTGTTTGAAAACTTCTTAACCACAAGTTCCCTGTAATTGTATGCTTTGTTAACTAAAATCAAATGTTATGCCTTGCAAAACCCCGTTGTTACATTCTCATACTTTGTTCTTATATTTTGTTAGTATCCTAACCAAGGTAACTTCATTGTGTAATGGTTCTTCTACCTTGTCTCTATGTAACTGCCTTAAACCATATTTTGTTGGCAGAACTCCAAGGACTTTCCAGTCACCGGCTGTGCCTGGGGCATAAAGTTAATCAAAACTCCCTAACAATCAAGTTCCCATTTTGGTTACTAAGTTGCTAGTTTATGGTTGCTATGGCTAAGTTGCTAGTTTATGGTTGCTATGGTCGCTAAATTGCTATGTAACCCACTTACGGTTTTTTGCCTTTAATAGCTCCTTATTTGCTCTGCTCGGGACCAAGAGCTTTTATGGCAATAGCCTCTCTCAGACATCGGCTTAAATAAAGCACTCTTAATGTGATTCTCTGCATGCTGGCAACCTACCTTCTCATACTCTGATCACAACAATATTAATTCTTATATTATAAACTCATAAAAATCTCATTTGTTTTTAAAGACTTCTTAATAACTGTTCTTCACCTTGTGGCTATGCTTATCTAATTGTTTGTTGGTAGGAAATTGTTTACCTAGAGTTGCAATATATATACTGGCACTGTGATACTGTCTATGACTTCTTTGGTTTTAGTTTGTGACTTCAATAGTATATCAGTACCTTAATTTTATAGATTAGTCAGAAAGTATCAAGACTCTTGGTCTTGATGTGTTCCTTTTGGTCTGATTATAATAATCATGCAAATAAAAGTTCTTCACCAATCTTCTACAGTTTCTTTGTTAGATGTCTGAACTAAAAACCTGTACCTGTAAAATAAAGGACAATGTTTAGCACTGAAATTTCTTCTTTTGAAGAACTGTGCTACAAAAAAGAAAACATTATTTAAAAATGTCAACAATAACTATTCTAAAAGCAAAAAATTAAATAACTTATTGATAGCTATTATAAAAACATTGGTTCTATTAAAATTGAAATAAGTTTAGTACTTAAAAAAAGAATGCATAATTTAAGGAAAAGCCAGTCTGAGTTAATTTTCTACTAGGGACTCCCTCTGTCAAAACAAAAATTAACCATATGAATTGTTCACTATGTCAGAAAGTATTGTATTTTCCTAAGGTTCATGGTTCAAAATCTAAAACTATGAATATTTCTATCTTAAGTTTTTTAAGTCTAGGCTATTATATGTTAAAGGACAATTTAAAAAATCATTCATCCAGCACTACATTTCAAAAATATTATGTATAAAATTGAATCTCAGAATGTATTTTCTCATAGAAGCAAAAATTAAAACCCTACTTTCAAAGCCTTAAAAACATTATTCTCCTAAAAGCATAGTGAACACATGTCAAAGATTTACTTAGGTCATTAATGAAGGATCAGTAGCTTGACAAAACAGGTTCAAAGAAGATACAAGAAACAGATGTACAGATAGTGGAAAAAAGAATGCTAGAATATGACTGCAAAATTAGATCAAATCTTGTTAATGTCCTACAGGACAATAATAACATAACTCTGGAGATTAACTTTTATACTAGGTAAAAAATGATTTGTAACTTTACAATCTTCTACAAATTAATATCTAACATTTAGAGTTCACATATTAATCAATAGTAAATAATAAGTCAAACAATGTACCCTTCCCCTGCTATGTGAGTTAGCCCTCAGACAGGCTTGTTCAATAATGGTCTAATATGATACTGAAATGGCATACATTTATCTTTTGCCTTATATCTAAGTTTAGTTTTCTTTTTTGAGTTAGGGTCTTACTCTGTTGCCCAGATTGGAGTACACTGGTATGATCATGGCTTATCACATCCTTGACCTCTGGGCTTAGGAGATCCTCCTGCCTCAGCATTCTGAGAAGCTGGACTACAGGTGTGCACCACCACGTGCAGCTAATTTTTTTTATTTTTTGCAGAGGTGAAGTCTCACTATGTTGCCCAGACTGGTCTAAAACTAAGTGTAAGCCACTAAGACTGGCCTAAGTTTTAAATATGTATATATATATATTTTTAAATAATACATTTCTGATTTTTATTTTTTCTGGAAAAATCAAGTGGATTCGATACTCACAAATAAGAAAGTAAACTTAACAAATATAATGAAATAAAATATCTAAATAGTTGAAGCTAATCTTAAGACTATTTCTACTAATATTGATACATTCTTGTTATTTTTAATAGTACAGTTTTGGGTCTTATAATACACAAAGCAAGAATCAGACAAGGTGATAATAGGATACTATATTGTTAGCAATTACTACATAACTGTCAGATTAGGGCTGCCACCTCTGAGAGAAATGAAATTTGTACATTGATGCCACTAACCCTGGTGTTACCACAGTTACCAAATATTCATTGTGAACTTGCAATTAACTGGGAACATTGAGAATTAAGCACAGTAAAGAGGCATTTTCTCTTCATTCTTCCTACATACAATGGTAGGTATTACCTTTACCAATTCTGTTTCTTCTGCCTGAAGATGAAGATCTTTGTCTGGCTGGATAACTTCAGGACTCTGAGGGGATATAGGACAAAATCACTCAGTGACAGGCTGCCTAAGATCTATAGCAGCGCCTCAGTAAGCACTACCAATCCACACGGATGCGATGTATACTGGATGATCTCTTTTGCTATTTTACTTAGGGCTGAAATTAAAGTCCCATTGTAACATCCAATCATAATCTTCTTTCACCTTGTTTGAGACAATAAAATCACACGTGATTGAAAAAGACATAATCACCTAATTTTAAAGGCAGTTTTTAACAAAGAACCTATTAAAACAAAAATAAACTTATATAAAGGGCTTTAACTACAAGAGATGCTCAAAGGAGTTCTAAACTCGCAAATGAAATGACAACTCTTGCTATTACAAAAGAGCACATAAGTTCAAAACTCACAGTGCCTACATAGAAAGTACACATTAGTTAGTATACAACACAATGACAGGAACAAAACCTCGCATATCAATATTAGCCTTGAACGTAAATGGGTTAAATGCCCCACTTAAAAGAATCAGAGTGGCAAACTGGATAAAAACTACAAGACCCAACCAAATGCTGCCTGAAAAAGACCCACCTACTGGCCAAAGACAGTCACAGACTCAAAGTAAATGAGTAGAAAAAGATGTT
This sequence comes from Tarsius wallacei, assembly GCA_963574415.1. NCBI lineage: Eukaryota > Metazoa > Chordata > Mammalia > Primates > Tarsiidae > Tarsius > Tarsius wallacei. Next base: position 32,670 of record CAUYQG010091618.1, read on the forward strand.
TCAGGTGAATAGACAACAAAAACAAGCAGGAGTAGCCATCCTTGTATCAGACAGCTCAGACTTGAATCCCAAAACTTAAAAAGCACAAAGGACATTACATAATGATAAAGGGTGAAGTTCAACATTACTTAACCATCTTAAACATGTATGCACCAAACACCAAGCACCCAAAGTCATAAAACAAATACTACTGGACCTCCAAAAACATATTGATAGCAACATCATAATAGTGGGTGACTTCAACACCCCACTGACATCACTAGATAGATCATTAAAATGGAAAATTAATAAATACAGGGTTTAAATGGAATTATAGATCAAATGGACCTAACAGACATCTACAGAACTTCCTACCCAACAACTGCAGAATATATATTCTTCTCATCTTCACAAGGAACATTCTCCAAAATAGACTACATCCTTGGCCATAAAGCAAGTCTCAATAAATTAAAAAACATCAAAATTATACCAAGCATCTTCTTAGACCACAGTGGAACAAAATTAGAAATCAACACTAAGAGGAACTCCCAAAACTATACCACTGCATGGAAACTGAATAAGTCACTCTTGAATAACCCTTGGTTAAACAATGAAATTAAGTTGGTAATTAAAAAATTCATTGAAACAAATGAAAATAGTGATTTAACATACCAAAACCTCTGGGACACAGCAAAAGTAGGTCTGAGAGGAAAGTTTATATTATTAAATGCCTGCATCAAAAAGACAGATCAGAAATTAACAGCTTAACCTTGCACCTCAAAAAACTAGAAAAACAAGAACAACCTAAACCTAAAGCTAGCAGGAGACAAAAAAATGTCAAAAATCAGAGCAGAACTTAAATGACGTTGAGACCAAAAAAATAATACAAAGGATCAAAAAATTCCAAAGTTGGTTCTTCAAAAGAATATACAAAATTGACAGACTGCTAGCTAGACTAATCAAGAAAAAAATAGAGAAAACTCAAATCAGAAATAACAGAGGGAACATATGACACCACAGAAATAAAAAAGATTGTCAGGGACTACTATGAACACCTCTAGGGAAAAAAACTGGAAAACCTAGAGGAATTGGATAAATTCCTGGACACATACAACCTTTCAAGACTGAACCAAGGATAAATAGATACCCCAAATAGACAAATAATGAGCAATGAAATTGAATCAGTAATTAAAGAAAAAACTCCCAGCAAAAAAAAGCTGAGGGCCAGAGGGATTCACAGCTGAATTTTATCAGACATATAAAGAAGAGTTGGTACCAATCCTACGGAAACTATTCCAGACAAATCGAGGAAGAGGGACTCTTTCCTAACTCATTCTATGAAACCAGTATCACACTGACGCCAAAATCAGGCAAAGACATATAACCAAAAAGCAAACTATAGGCCTATTTCCTTAATGAACATAGATGCTGAAATCCTTAACAAAATACTAGCAAACCAAATTCATCAGCATATCAAAAAAATTATTCATCACGACCAAGTGGGTTTTGTTCCAGGGATGCAAGGATGATCTGATATCCATAAATCAATAAATGTGATACACCACACAAACAGAAGAAAAATTTTTTAAAAATGATCATATCAATAGATGCAGAAAAGGCATTTGACAAATCCAACATCCCTTCATGATAAAAACCCACAACAAACTCAGCATTGAAGGAACATATCTCAAAATAATAAAAGCCATATTTGACAAACCAGCAGCTGACATAATACTTAACCAGGAAAAATTGAAAACATTTCCCCTCAGTACAGGAAAAAGACAGGAATGTTTACTCTCACCACTCTTATTCAAAAATGTACTAGAAGTCCTAGCAAGAGCAATCCAGCAAGAGAAAGAAATAAAAGGTATCCAAATTGGCAAAGAGGAAGTCAAACTATCTCTGTTGTGGAAAATGCTAAAGACTTCTCCAAGAAGTTTCTAGACCTGATAAATGACTTCAGTAAATTGTCAGGATACAAAATCAATGTACAAAAACTGGTAGTGTTCCTATACACCAATAATGCTCAAGCTGAAAACCAAATCGAGAGCTCAATCCCATTGACACTAGCCACAAAAAAAGAAACAAACAAAAACCTAGAAATATACCTGACTAAGGAAGTGAAAAACCTCTACAAGGAGAACTACAAAACACTGATGAAAGACATTATAGATAACACAAACAAATGGAAAGACATCCCATGTTCATGGATTGGAAGAATCAATATTGTTAAAATGACCATGCTGCCCAAAGCAATCTATAGATTCAATGCAAAATCCTGATGAAAATACCAACTTTGTTCTTTACAGAACTAGAAAAAACAACCCTAAAGTTTATATGAAATTAAAAAAGAGCCTGAATAGCTAAAACAATTCTAGGCAAAAAGAACAACTGTGGAGGTATCATACTGCCTGACTTCAAATTATATAATAAAACTATAGTAACTAAAACAGCATCATACTGGTACAAGAATAGACAGACTGAACAGAATGAATAGAGAATCCAGAAATAAAACTACAGTCCTATAACCAACTGATCTTTGACAAAGTCAACAAAAATAAGCAATGGGGAAAGGTCACCCTATTTAATAAATGGTGCTAGGAAAATTGGCTAGCCATATACAGAAGAATGAAACTGGACCCCTATACTCTCATCATATACAAAAATTAACTCAAGATGGATCAGGCTGGGCATGGTGGCTCAGTCTGTAATCCTAGCACTTTGGGAGGCCAAGGCAAGTGGATTGCCTGAGCCTGTGGGTTCGAGACCTCGTCTCTACAATAAATCAAAAATTAGCCGGGCATGGTAGCATATGCCTGTAGTTCTGGCTACTTGGAAGGCTGAGGTGGAAGGCTTGCTGGAGCCCAGAAGGTCAACACTGGGGTGGCTGTAAGTATACCACTGCACTCCAGCCTGGGCGACAGAGTGAGACTCCAACTCAAAAAAAAAGAAAAGAAAAAAAAAGATGGATCAAAGACTTAAATGTAAGACCTGAAACTAAAAATCCTAGAAGAAGACCTAGGAAACACTCTGTTGGACATTGGACATAGACCTAGGCAAATAATTTATGACAAAGACCCCAAAAGCAAATGGAACCAAAACTAGACAAATAGGACTTAAACTAAAACACTTCTGCACAGCAAAAGAAATAATCAAAACCTAGTGAATTTGAGAAAATATTTGCAAACTATACCACAGACAAAGGGCTAATATCCAGAATCTACAAGGAATTCAAACAACTCAACACAAAGAAAACAAATAGCCACATCAAAAAGTGGGCAAAGGACACGAATAGACACTTCTCAAAGAAAGACACACAACTGGCCAACAAATACATGAAAAAATGCTCAACATCATTAATCATCAGAGAAATGCAAATTAAAGCCACAATGAGATATCGCCTCACATCAGTCAGAATGGCCATTATTAGAAAGTCAAAGGACAACAAGACACTGATGCAGTTGCGGAGAAAAGGGAATGTTCATCCACTGTTGGTGGGGCTGTAAACCAGTTAGACCTCTATGGAAAACAGTCTGGAGATTTCTCAAACAACTAAAAATGAAATTACCATTTGACCCAGCAATCCCACTACTAGGGATTTACTCAAAGGAAAAGAAATCAATATATGAAAAATATACCTATACTCGTATGTTCATTGCAGCACTACTCACAATAGCAAAATCATGGGACCAACCTAAGTGCCCAACAACAATTGACTGGATAAAGAAAATGTGGTATATACACATCATGTAATACTGTGCAGCCATAAAAAAGAATGAAATCATATCCTTTGCAACAATATGGATGGAGTTGGAGATCATCATACTAAGTGAACTGACTCAGAAAACCAAACGCCACATGCTCTCACTCATATGTGATAGCTGAACAGTCACAAAATGGAAATAATAGACACTGGGGACACCAATAAGGGGAGAGGTAGAAAGAGGGGTTAGGGTGCATAAACTACCTATGGGGCATCATGTTCACCATCTGGGTAATGGGCCACTCCATCACTACACAATACATCCATGTAATGAACATGCGTGTGTACCTCCTGAATCTAAACTAAGAAAATAAAATAAAAATAAAGGGCAACCCCTCAGGTCCCCTCCTACTTGGGAGCTTTTCTGTCCTCTCAATAAATCCTGCTTTCTAAAAAAAATTAAAATTAAAATAAAAAATAAAAGAACTTTCGATATTACATAATTCTGCTTTTTCATATGGGGATGAAATCTATTTCTCAGAAAGTACCTATCTTGCTCAAGAATAATATCCAAAACCTACTAAAACCATGTTTTCTATAATTGAAAAATCATGGCGGTGTTGTGCTGTAGAGAAGGGAGATGGATTTATAAACCCGGAGCGAGGTCCTGTGTGCCTGTGGCTGCTGTGGTGCGGAGACTCCCGGGCAAAGCCACCGTCACCATGTCTGATCAGAAGGCAAAACCTTCAAGTGAGGACTTGGGGGATAAGAAAGGAGGAGAATACGTTAAAATCAAAGGTATTGGGCAGGATAGCAGTGAGATTCACTTCAAAGTGAAAATGACAACACATCTCAAGAAACTCAAAGAATCATACTGTCAAAGACAGGGAGTTCCAATGAATTCACTCATTTCTCTTTGAAGGTCAGAGAATCGCTGATAATCGTACTCCAAAAGAACTGGGAATGGAGGAAGAAGATGTGATTGAAGTTTAGCAGGAACAAACAGGGGGTCATTCAATAGTTTAGATATTCTTTTTATTTTTTTCCCTTAATCCCTTTTTATTTTTAAAAATAGTTCTTTCATAATGTGATGTTCAAAACAGAATTGAAAACTGGCACCCCATCTGGTAATTTGAACTATAGTGTTCATTATTCACTATTGTTTATTTTCATTGTGTTGATTTTGGTGATCAAGCCTCAGTCTCCTTCATATTTCCCTTTCCTTTTTAAAAATTACATGTGTGCACAGATAGGCCACCTTTTTCAGGACTGTGCATTTCAGGCTTGTGGTAAGATCAGTAGATCGACCAACGCGAGTGTTCATAATGACTTTCCAAAATGCCCTGAAGTTCTAGCATGTGACTGCTTCACTCCTGGACTATGACTTCCAGTGGGAGATGGAAGTTTTTCAGAGAACTGAACTGTGGAAAAATGACCTTTCCTTAACTTGAAACTACTTTTAAATTTTGAGGGTCTGGACCAAAAGAAGAGGAATATCAGGTTGGAGTCAAGATGACAGATCAGGTGAGAATAATGACTAACTCCAAAGATGGTTTCACTGAAGAAAAGGCATTTTAAGAAAAAAAAAAAATCTTGTCAGAAGATCCCAGAAAAGTTCTAATTTTCATTAGCAACTAATAAAGTTATTCATGCAGAAGCGTGTACAGCAGAACACTGCCCTTTTTTTATTTTGTTTGTACTTTTTGGCCTGGGATATGGGTTTTAAATGGACATTGTCTGTACCAGCTTCATTAAAATAAACAATATTAGTAAAACCCGTAAAAAAAAAAAAAGAAAAAAGAAAAATCATTACAGTGTTTAGGGGGTCATGGCTGGGTAGCCACTCAGGAAATATTTCAGCAACTCCTCATAACATTTTTTTTCTTCCAAATTTTAAAAGCTATAATCTTCATGAGGGCCTGATTTTATAACTAACCATTTGAGATTTTGTGACATATTAAAAAATTATAATTAAATACATAAATTTCATTAGTAAAAAATGTTTTTAGACAAGTTCTTGTCTAAAAGAAGTACAAATATTTAGCTCTCAAAAAACTGATGATGTGAATCCTTAACCTTTGATAATTAGAGATGGGTTGATCAGGTCATGATATATGACTAGATAAATATGACTGGACATAGTGATCAAGTTCAACATTTTGGTTTTCATTTATCTTTTCAAGGGTATGGTTTTTTTTTTTTTTTTTGAGTTGGAGTCTCACTCTATCGCCCAGACTGGAGTGCAGTGGCCGCTCCTGGCCACCACAGCCTCGACCTGCTGGGCTCCGGCGATCCTTCCGCCTCAGCCTTCCAAGTAGCTGGAACTACAGGCGCGCGCTACCACGCCCGGCTAATTTTTTGATTTATTGTAGAGATGAGGTCTCGCCAGGTTGCCCAGGCGGGTCTCGAACACGCGGGCTCAGGCAATCCACTCACCTCAGCCTCCCCAAGCGAGGGATTACAGGCTGAGCCACCGAGCCTGGCTCATACACTGATTTAAGAATTAAATAAGATACTATATGTAAAGAGCGTACTTTAAGACTTGGCACATGGTACGATCCCAACAAATACAACAGATTCATAGTAGGGATTAATGTCATTGTTATTATTTGTGCGTTTTTTTTTTTGGACCATGTATGCACTTTGCCCTAGGAACAGTGTGACTTAGTAAACTTGCCAGCTGATGACGCTGCCTGATCAACGGCACATTCCATATGCTGTCACTCACTCCCACATGTTTATTAAGCAGTCACTATGAGTGACTCATACAAGATGGGTGGGATTTGGGGAGGCTAGAGGTAGATAGATGGGCGAGAGCATCTCGTGTTGAAAAGAACTGCATGACGGGAGACAGAAAGTTCAGGAGCCACAAAGAACCACATAGCTAGACCATGAGTTACTTTTTTTTTTTTTGAGTTGGAGTCTCTGTCGCCCAGACTGGAGTGCAATGGCACGCTCACGGCCACCGCATCCTCAACCTGCTGGGCTCCAGCGATCCTTCCACTTAGCCTTCCAAGTAGTCAGAACTACAGGCGCACGCTACCACACCCGGCTAATTTTTGATTTATTGTAGAGACGAAGTCTTGCCAACTTGCCCGGGTGGGTCTCGAAGCCGCGGGCTCAGGCAATCCACTCGCCTCGGCCTCCCAAAGCGCCGGGATTGCAGGCTGAGCCACCGAGCCCGGCTCGAGTTACATTTTTAGAACATTTTTCAATCAGCTATGGTTAACATGCACTGTGCCAAATGCTGGGACACACAGACATAAAATGTGGCCTCTGCCCTTAAGGAGCACAGTTTAGATGACGCATTGTGTGGTGAGCTACGGGAACACAGAAGCAAGCAAGCAACAACGTCTGTGTAGGGAAGAAGTGAGGGAGAGCTGAGAATGGGGAGTGGGGGGAGAGGGGGGCCAGGTCTGCGGAGGCACTGAAGACAAGGCTAGATGCCCGTTTGTTTAATGGAAAATACCGAAAGGTTTTGAGTAGGGGAGTGATATGAACACCAGAACTGGGAAAAGTACATTGAACAGTAAATACTTGCTTTAGAGCACTCATATTCACCCAGCTAGAGAGCCTGGACCATTATAAGGAAAACAGCACAATCCCTTGATTAAATCAAGCCAGAACTTCCAAAGTTGCCCATGGTAGAAGTTTCTTTATATGAGAAAGGACAGCTGGACTTGGAAACCTGGACTCTTGTCTGTCACCCCTCTGGACACAGCTCCTTTTCCTGGTTGCTGTGACCACATGGCCTCCAGAGGGCGCTGTTCCCTCTGGCTGTGCAGGTTAAGCTGTGGTTATTTAACCCTAAACCACATCAGAATTCCGAAAGGCTTCCCATCATTGGGTCCCATCCCCAGAGTTCCTGATCCAGTAGTTGTGAATGTGACCTACAAATCTGCATGACTGATGAGTTCCCAGGTAGACAATGATAATGCTGGCCCCGAGCCCACACTTAGAACCACTGCTCCCAAGGATTGAAGACCCTTCTTCACGTCTTCAGAAGCACAGGTGAAAGAAGGCCAGAACTTTGAAAGGACACTTTCCTAGCCAGGCACGGTGGCTCATGCCTGTAATCCCAGCACTTTGGGAGGTAGAGGTGAGATAATTGCCTGAGCCCACAGGTTTGAGACCAGCCTGGGCAACATGGAGAGACCTTGTCTCTACCATAAATCAAAAAAATTAGCTACTTGGAAGGCTGAAGCGAAGAATCACCTAAGCCCAGCAGATCGAGGCTGCAGTGTGCCACTGCACTCCAGCCTGGGTGACATTCCAACTCAAAAAAAAAAAAAAAAGAAAGGACACTTTCCTAAAAGAAAGGACACGTTCCTAAAAGCTCAAGAAGAAAAAAAAAGAGAGAAAATAAAATTTTAAACAGGTACTGTGGCTCATGACTGTAATCCTAGCATTTTGGGAGGTCGAGGTGGGAGGATTGTTTGAGCCCAGGAGTTTGAGGCCAGTCTGGGCAACATAGAGAGACCTTGTTTCTACAATACTCAAAAACTTAGTCAGGCATGGTGGTACGTGCCTGGAGTCACAGCTATTGGGAGGCTGACACGGGAAGATCACTTGAGCCCAGAAGTTAAAGGCTACGGTGAAATGTGATTATGCCACTGCACTTTAGTCTGGGCACCAGAGTAAAACACTGCTCCCCTATCCCCAAAAATAATAAAAGCAAAGCTAGGCCCATAAACAGCAATGTGGCTTATACTCTGTAGCTCTGAATGCCAGCTGAGTTCCAAATTTCTGCCCGAGAACTGGCCTATCTTCCCCATTTTTTCAGCTCCTTGTTTTAGGGCAGATGTGTATCTCCTGTAAGGAGAGGGAAAGGTTTTACCAGGATAAAGCCAATGAGGACACAACACAGAATACAACACAAGAGCTGCATCATCTGAATGAGAAACATACATATAAAATGGCAGGAAGCTTTTATGTCCTTAACAGTGTTTTGTTTACTATGTCACTCCCTCTAATCCCTAGAGCAGAGTTTGTGCCTGGTGTGTGCCTAATAAATGTCTGACATGCATTGAATTACAATATACAACATTTCTTCATGCATAGAAACACAATTTACTTGACCAATGTTACTCTTTGGTCTCATCTATCTATATGTATCCAATGAAACTTGAATCATTTATTTTTGTTTGTTTTTGTGTTTAAGTCAGATTCTCACTCTGTTGCCCAGGCTGGAGTGCAGCGGCACACTCACGGCCACCGCTACCTTGACCTGCTGAGCTCAGGGGATCCTTCCACCCCCGCCTTCCGAGTAGCCAGAACTACAGGCGTGAGCCACCACACCTGGCTAATTTTTTGGTGTATTATAGAAATGAAGAGGTCTCACCAAGTTGCCCAGACTGGTCTCGAACTCCTGGACTCAGGCAATCCTCTCACCTTGGCCTCCCAAAGTGCTGGGATTACAGGTTTGAGCCACCGCACCCGGCCTTGAATCACTTATTATTTTTAACATTACTATGGCTTTCCAGATAGCATGCAGGCTCAATAAATACAGATGTATTCTTTCTTATTTCTGTATTGTGTCTTCCTTGGATCACTATCTTGCCAAAGATCATGAAATACAGCTCAGGGCCGGGCTTGGTGGCTCAGCCTGTAATCCCAGCACATTGGGAGGCCGAGGTGAGTGGATTGCCTGAGCCCGCGGGTTCAAAACCAGCCCTCGGCTCTACAATAAATAAAAAATTAGCTGGGTGTGGTAGCACACTCCTGTAGTTCCAGATACTTGGAAGGTTGAGGAAGAAAGTTCTCAGAAGCCCAGCAGATCGAGGTTGCGGTGGTCAGAGGCATGCCACTGCACTCCAGTTTGGGTGACAGAGTGAGACTCCAACTCAAAAAAAGAAAGAAATACATAACCGGGTGTGGTAGCGTGCGCCTGTAGTTCCAGCTCCTTGGAAGGCTGAGGCGGAAGGATCGCCGGAGCCCAGCAGGTCGAGGCTGCAGTGGCCGGGAGCAGCCATGCACTCCAGTCTGGGCGACAGAGTGAGACTCCAACTCAAAAAAAAAAAAAAAAAAGAAAGAAATACAGCTCAGAAAGCTGTGCTTAATTACTAGTGTCATGTTTATTTCCGTGTCAGGGCTTGTCATGACTATGGGTTGTTTTTAAAACTTAAAAATAGGCATAAAATGTCTCCCTGAAACAATTGCCAGTTACCCTGTGATACCATGTATGATCCTCTTGGAAATGCAATTCAACCTCCCCACTTACATTTTCCTTCTTATTTGTTGTTGTTGCCTGCCCCCTACACACAGAGGACCAGGAAAGCTCCCTCACGTTTCCAAAGGCCCAGGGACCCTTAAAACATAGACTAAAGCAGACATAGGAGGAAATGAGGAGAGATGACAGGAGGTGACAGTAATGTCAAGACTCCCATAGAAGCTCTCTGTGAACATCAGTTTGGATTTCAGATAAAGCAGGACAGGATGGGGGATGGAACAGACAGAGGAGTAACAGGGATTGAGATCAAGTCCCATTAGGGACGGTCATCCGTTCACCAGTCCCCTTCCCTGCCCTGTCATGACTCAGGAAAAAGCCTCGCACTAGTTCTTGAAACTTTTATTTTTTTATTTTATTTTATTTTATTTTATTTTATTTTGAGTTGAAGTCTCACTCTGTCGCCCAGACTGGAGTGCAGTGGCCGCTCCCGGCCACCGCAGCCTCGACCTGCTGGGCTCCGGCGATCCTTCCGCCTCAGCCTTCCAAGTAGCTGGAAATACAGGCGCGCGTTACCACGCCCGGCTAATTTTTTGATTTGTTGTAGAGATGAGGTCTCGTCAAGTTGCCCAGGCGGGTCTCGAACCCTCGGGCTCAGGCAAGCCACTCACCTCAGCCTCCCAAAGCGCTGGGATTACAGGCTGAGCCACAGAGCCCAGCTACTTCTCTTCTTTAATCATAACTGTGAATGAGTCACATACTATCACAATTGCTTTTCTTGAATTAGCTCATTTTACTTTAAGAGTAAAACTAAGAAATGTGTGCTATTATGGTGCTTGTTTTACACATGAGCAAAACTGGGATCTAGAGAGGATTAACAACTAGTCCAAAGTCAGTTAACAGTGGAAAAGGGATGTAAACTTAGTCAAAGCTCGTGTGCATGCCTTCAAAAATGACTCCACACTGCAGTGTCTTCTGTATTCTCATCTTCCCAAGTTCATGGGCCCTTCTACTCACACTGCTTTTAGAACAAACCACTATTCCCCTGTCTCTTCACATAAAATCTTTCAGCAAGTTTTCTCAGATACAGTCCCAATGTATATTTCAATTCTGGCCATATCTAACCATATAATATAATATCAGTTATTAATAGCTTTTTAAAGCAGAAAGAATCATACCCAGATGGATTCACTGAATTCCACCAAACATTTAAGGATGGAATTAAATCAATTCTTTTGAATCTCTTTCAGAAGTTAGAAGTAAAGACAAACTTCCCAGCATTGCCCTTAAACCAAAACCAGGCAAAGACATTACAAGAAAACAAACAAACCAGAAAATATAGCTCAATTTCTCTCACAAACAGAGATGCAAAATTTCTCAATAAAATGGCAATTCCAACAAGGTATAAAAAGATTTATACAGTATAACCAAGTGAGATTTATCACAGGTATACAAGACTGGTTTAACATTTGAAAATCAGTTAATGTAATTCAACACATAAGCTAAAGAATAAAAATCTCATAATTATATAAATAGATGTAGAAAAATGCAAAATGTAAAACCCATGCATAAAAATAACAGTAAACTATGTACAGAAGATAATCTCTTCAATTTGATAATCTAAAACACACACACACACACACACACACGCACACACAACTACAATTAGCATCACATTTAATGGTGAGAAGCTTAATGCTTTCCCACTAAGATCAGAAACAAGAAAAGCATGTCTAATTTCATCACTCTTTTCGAACATTGTAATGAAAGTTCTAGATAAAGTAATAAAAACAGAAAACAAGGTATATTTATTTGAAAGGAAGAAATTAAACTGTCTTTGTTTGAATACTGCATGATCATCTATTTAGAAAATCTAAAAGAATCAACACAAAACTCCATAACTAGTAAGTCATTACAGGAAGGTTTCAGGATACAAGATTAATATTCAAAAGTGTATTGTTTTTCTAAATACCAGGAATTAACTAGCAGAATATGAAATTTAAAACATTATATTATCTATATTAGCACCACCAAAAATAAAATTATTAGGCATACATCTAATATAAATTCATAAGTTCTCTATAACAAAACCTAAAATAGTCTCATAAAAATGTAAAAGAACTAAATAAATATAAAATATTTTGACAATATGTTAATTCTTCTTCATTCGATTTATAGAGTAAATGCTTCTCAAAAGAAATTCTAGCATTTTATTTTGTGCATATTGGCAAACTGATTTTGAAGTTATGTGGAAAGGCAAAATGTCTAGAACAATCATCACAACATTAAAGAAAAAAGTTTAAAGGATAGACACTACCTGACTTCAAGAACCACTATAAAACTACTGTAATCAAGATGGTGTACTACTGGCAAAATAATGGACAAAAAAATAAATGGCACACAATAGAGAGCCCGGAAATAGATCTACATAAATATAATCAACTGATCTTTGACAAAGGAGCAAAGGCAATGCAATGGAACAATCTTTTGACACATGGTGCTGGAAAAACTGGACATCCACATGCAATAAAAAGTAATGAATATAGAAGTATACCTTATACCCTTCACAAAAATGAACTCAAAATTGATTATAGTCTCAAATGTAAAGTGCAAAACTATAAAACATTGTAAAAATAACATAGGATAGAAGCTAGATGATTTTGAAAATGACAATGAATTTTTAGATAAAAAATTAAAAAGAAAATCTTTGAAATGAAGAACTGATAAGCTGTACTTTATTACAACTAAAAGTGTATAATCTGCAACAGATAATGTCAAGAGAATGAGAAGTCAAAAAACAAACTGGGAGAAAATGTTTGCAAAAGAGATATCTGATAGAAGATTATTTTATAGATTTTAAAATCCCACTTACAAATCAAAAATAAGAAAACAAACCAATCAAATAATGGCCCTATCATAACAGAAATGTAAATTAAAACAATGAGTTCTCACTATGCACCTGTTGGAATGGCCAAAATCTACAACACTTACAACAACAAATGCTGGCAAAGATGTATTGCTGATGAAAATGCAGAACAGTGAAGCCACTGTGGAAGACAATTTGGCAGTTTATTTCAAAACTAACTATACCCCAGTCATAAGATTCAGCATTTAGTATAATATTTACTCAAAAAGATTTTTTTAATAACTTATGTTCACACAAAAATCTGCAGATAGATGTTTATTACAATTGTATTTATCATTGCCAAAACTTTGAAACAACCAAGATGTTCTTCTGTAGGATAAATAAACTGGTAAGCCAGACAATGGAAAATGAAGACTGGAAAATGATAAAGCCCTGAAAATATGTGAATGAAATTTAAATGCATATTACTAAGTGAAATAAACCAATATTAAAAAGAAATACTGTATTATTCCAAATGTATTACATTTTGGAAATGGCAAAATTCTGGAGACAGTAAAAAAAAAATTAGTGATTGCCAGGACTTTGGGGTGGGGATGAAATGAGGAGAGATGAATTGGCACAGCAAAGAGGATCTTTAGGGCAGTCAAACTACTCTGAATGTAAATGAAAATGTACAACACCAAGAGTGAACCCTAATGCAAATTCTGGACTTTGCATGATTATAATCTATCAATGTAGGTTCATCAATTGTAACAAATGTACCACACAGGTAGGGGTGATAATAATGGGGGAGGTTATGGTTTTGTGGAGGCAGGGGTGTACGACAATATCTGTACCTTCTTGATGTTGCTATGAACGTAAAACTGCTCAAACAAAATGAAGACTTGGGAATGATAAAGATTTAATTATCTCCCTTGTAAGACTTATTGCATTCCTATAGCATGTGAGCAATTAGAATAAAATTATTTTGATTATATTGTAAAATATTTTTCTCAAAGCCAGTCAGTATGATCAAATTAATTTGTATTAAGATGGCTTCTCTTCAAAATATTGCCAATTTATTTTAATTTAAAAATTATACAATATTTCTGCAAGGTTTAATTTTTCCAGGATATTGTAAATCAAATTTAGGCAAAAATACATGACATCTTCTCTATGATAGGAACTGCTCCGCTAATTCTACTCTTGAAAAACATATTGTTGAAACCATTCTGTTCATTTATACCGAGTAACAAGTAAGTTGTAGTCCTGATTGAACTCAAGCACGTTTTCTCTCACATACCAAAGTGAGTAATAGCTTTGATATGGGTAGTTCTAGTGTAACAGAGATTACCTAATTCCAGGTGAAAAATAGTAAAAGATTGTGTTTGATTAGATAAAACTTCAATGCTTTGATCAACTGGTAATCTCCATACACATTTTTATTTTTGGAAAGCTGATTCTACATATTTCAGATTTTAAAAATATTTAATCAATGGTTTTATATAAGTTAATAATTTGAATTTAATGAGGGAGGAAAAAATAGGGAGTCTAACTCTCTGACCTTCAAGACAACTTCCTATAAGTAAAAAGTAGATGAATAAGTTTGTAATGTCAACACCTTTCAACCTATGTCAGAAATTGGGAAGTAGTTCTTTATTAAATTCTCTTCATCAACATTGTTGTGGAGATTATTTCATAAAGACAAGAGGAAGCTCCATTCAAAGTATGATTTTGATATAGAGACTGATGATATAACACACATACCAAGAAGTTATGAAAAAGCTTATTACCTTCATAACGGAGGTCTCTGGGAGAAAATAGGGCAAAACTTCCAAGCAGTTTAAAACTGAAAGGAAAGTGAACTGGCTTGAGTCTTTTACTGTGGTTAGGGTGGGTAGGTGGGGGCGAGGACTTCCTTGTACAGGCAGAAGCAAAGTGGTTTGAATCTCTTGTGGGCACTAAAGACGAGCACTTGAACTTCCTTATCAATTTGTCCAGATGTGAGGCACAAGGAGAAGACACAGGGGCGAGACTTAAAACTTGTGGGCATTCAAACATCAAAATAAAGCTAGACCCGTTATTGCAAACACCATCCACACAATCACCAATATGTTCTTCCAATGTCACCACCCACTTTTTCCTGATCCATTCTTAATATCTCTAATGTAATTTTTTTCTTATTATCTTTTATCTGAATCTCTGCAACAGATACTTAGTGTTAAAAGAAAAAATGGAGACAAATTAAATTTAACAGTGTTTGAGCAAAAAATGATTTGCAGGCAGCCTTAGCCAAATAGGTTCAGAGAAACTCTAAGTTAGAGTCCACATGGTTGGATAACACTTATGGACAGAAAAAGGAAAATAACTTAAAAACAAAGCACAACAAACAAACAAGAAAATAAGCAAAGTACAGAAACAGCTGAATTGGTTACAGCTGTGCATTTTTCCTACTTGAACAAGAATTTGAACAGTTGGCTGCCTGAGATTGGCTGAGATTCCGCTACTTATTACAAGAATAGGCTACAGACTGTTTACAGATCTGGTTTATAGTTACTATGCATGGAGAAACTTTTAGGCAAAATGTAAAATATGTAAGGAGTCAGCTTTTGACTAAATTTAATTTAATAGTAACTCATTCTATTACCCTAATCTTGTTTTCAAATTCTATCCTTCACACGTAGTTTCTAAACACAGCAAGAATAGCAAACAGCATTACCCTCTTCAAATTATTTTATGCTCATACAGGACTAAAGAGACACCTTTAGTATTACAATTAAAATATCAAAAGTTAATCACCTCTGTGGCTGGTACATGGAATGGCCCTAATAAGTGTTGAACATTTGGAGCTCAGGACTACTAGGATCTCAACCATCACTGGAATCTTCTCCACAGAACTAGTTTTCACAGAGATAAGCAAATGTGCTATTTAGAGTTCGATTCAAACCTCAAATAAATCAGAACATACTTTTCAGTCTTCATGTTATTTAGAAAATATATTTTCAGAGAATGGTGAAT
This sequence comes from Tarsius wallacei, assembly GCA_963574415.1. Taxonomy (NCBI): domain Eukaryota; kingdom Metazoa; phylum Chordata; class Mammalia; order Primates; family Tarsiidae; genus Tarsius; species Tarsius wallacei. The sequence continues at coordinate 48,381 of CAUYQG010091618.1, forward strand.
AGACAAGAAAGTGTTTTACACATGCTAAATTTTTCCTGAATTGGTCCAGTAGGTTTTATGCATTACGTACTCAGGAAACAGCTTTGTCTCCACAGCAACCAGGTAGTTCTTCTGTAGGGTAAATAAACTGTGGTACATCCAAACAATGGGATATTATTCATATTAAAAAGTAATGAGCTATCAAGTCATAAAAATGCATGCATGAAGAAACCTTAAATGCATTTTACTAAGTAAACGAAACCAATCTGAAAAAGCTGCATACTGTATGATTCCAACTGTATTACGTTTTGGAGATGGCAAAACTATGGGGACAGTAAAAAAGATCGGTGGTTGCCAGGGCTTTGGGGCAGGGGTGAGATGAAAAAGAGAAAGGAATAAGCACAGCAAAGAGGATTTTTAGGGCAAACTACCCTTTATATAGTATGCTGTAGAAACATTTATTTACATTTGGCAGACATTTAATACCTGGAGGAATGCATCTTTAGTATGATGTTATGTTTCTCTGATTTAGTCTTTGATATTCTACCAAATTGGCAAGCTGTCTGGAATAAAGATTAGGAATAAAAAATCTCTACTTCAATCTGTGAGTAATCAGTACATAATGTAAAAGAAATCATGTGAGCCAGTAATTTGAATTTTAAAAATAAGGTATTGTAGGTCACTCTTTGTTTATATTTCATTAATAGTAAGCGATCAATTGTTATACAATGCAAGACATCCAAAATATAAAATATCTTTTAAAATTGTTTTCTTTATTTGCATTCAACAGTTTTAAACAATGAAAAATATAATCTAATTTAAATATAGCATTATGGTCTTCATATATGTTGCCACTGATTGTTTCATAAGTTTTAAAATTTATTTTAATTTTTATATTTGTGTGTGTACAAATGTGTGCTTGTGTTTGTGTGTGGGGGGGTGTGTCTCCCTACTTAAGCTAACTTTCTGAGTTCTAAAATAATATAACAGAAAACAAATGGTATGCTTTGCTTTCCAATAAATATGTAAACTTGCCGTACATAAGAATTTTAAGTCTTAAAAAAGTATTTGAGTAGTTATTATAATTAAAATATAATTATAATTTACATTTTATTTCATATTTAGTCAAAATAAAAGTAATATGCTTTAAAGGTAGATAATTTTCTCAAATTGGTATATAATAAATGAAATTCACACTGTAATTATGGGTACACATAAAGAAGAAATTTAGGATCGTGAATACTGCTTTAAATTTTTATAACTCAGATAGGAATATATTATATACTTGTTTGATATGAGGCAAATAAATGAAATACAAATTGAAATTTTTACATAATAGACACCAAAATTAACATTATTGGCGATAAACACTGCTTGCTCCTTCCCCAAATTCCCACAGCAATGAATCTGTGGACAAACAATGCCAGGCTATTCCCTCAGTAGAAGAAGATGACATTTATGAAAATACACTTCTCCAACCAAATGTTAAGCTTCTGCCAAAAATAACTCATGAAAGTCCATCATAAAGCCTAGAATGTGATGGTAGTTATATATGTCTTTTGCCATGCAAGGAGGAGGAACTTCCAGAGTCTTTTCTCTGGCAAATATTATTGATTGATTAGTTGACTATTGGTTTATATTCATCTGAGAAAAGAATTTCCCCTCAGTTTCAAGCAAAAAATTATTACCTAGCATAGAAGATTTGGTTCCAAGAAGCAATACATGATGAGAATAACAGATGATGAGAGTAAATATGATCATCGGTTACAGCAAGATTTCTGAAAGTGGCTAAAGAGAAAATTTCAACTGAAAAGTCAGCAGGTTATTTTAATTTGTTTTCTAGAACTCAGTGACACAACATGTTCCACATATGTTTATGTAAAAGGTCTCAATCCCAGGGATCTAAATTTGCATGAATTAAGACAATCTCATAAACACTAAAATATATTTGCTCTTATTGTCTTTAGTTGTTGGGACATCGCTTTCTTCAGGAGCAACTTTAATTGATACTAGACTTGATTTTTTAAATGTTTCTGGAATGCTTTGTGATAAAAGTCATTATATGTGCTTCCTTCAGATTGTTTCCAATATGGCAGTATAAAAGAGAAAAGAAAGAAAGAAAAAAATACAAAGCAGCATTTTCTATCTCAGTCTGGAGTCTGTCTCCTTTGCAACATATTTACCTTCCTCAGTCAACCTAAGCTCAAGGAAATGTATTCTGAGCAGTATAATGTATTTATAAAGGATTCAATTTCTGGCCCTGAAAAGAGCAGTTGTTTGTTCTGTTAACTTGGAAAAGTGGTAGAATGATGAACTGGTATTTGTGAGTGAGAAAGTGTTTTCTACTCCCAGATCTGAATGAGGACATGAAAGGGCAAAATTAGAAAACAGCTGTGCTAAGAAGTTTGACTGAGCACATCCACAACTCCACTTAACAGAGTGGGGCCTGACCCCTTGTCAATGACTTCATTTCCTCCCCAATAGAAGAGACTTTGGACTAGCCTACAAATAATTTCCTTTATCTCACTGAGCTGAGCACCAAATTCTATAACTAAAACAGTTTTAAGACCACAGTGATGACAACTGCACAAATGCAAAACCATTTCCAGTCACCAAGGTAGGCCCCAAGCTGCTTATGTTTAATTGCACACACTACACAGTCAGGAATATTCAGAACTAATTTGGAACTAAGTGTCTCAGTTAAAACAATAGATTTTTTTTCTGAAAAGTTTTAAAGTACAATGTATTTTGTCAGTGCATTTACATTTTAAATTTAGTATGGCAACAAACTTATAGGCAGTGTACATTACAAATAATGTCCCTGATTCTAATTTATTATTAGAGAAATGTATATATATATATTATTAGAGAAGTGTATATTCATGCAGTTGTTTCTTTTACATCATGATATTTGTGTGGCTGGAAATTATTAAATACATCCGGAAACAAATGTCACAGACAATGAAATATTTACTGGTAAAATCAATAGCTATAATGTTACATTTCTTTGGTTTTCTTTGGGGGGGTTATGAGAGAAAGTACAGTATTTATTTTCTAAAAGTATCTTAGTTACATGCTTTGTTTGTTTGTTTGTTTTTGAATTAGAGTCTCACTCTGTTGCCCAGGTTGGAGTGCAATGGCATGATCACTGCTACTGCAGGCTTGTCCTACTGAGCTCAGGCAATCCTTCTGCCTCGGCCTTCGAATTAGCTGGAATTACAGGAGTATGCTAACATGCAGCTAATTTTATTTTTTTAATTTATTGTAGAGATGGCGTTTCTCCATGTTGTCCAGGCTGATTTCATAGCTCTGGGCTCAGGCAATCCTCTTGACTCTGCCTCCCAAAGTGCTGGGATTACAAGCATAAGGAATCAGCCTGGGCATGTGTTTTTCTTAATTATCAGAAATGGTTAAAACGTTTATGAAATATCTTTTCTGATATGATATAAAATCCTGTTCAAGTTTAGTGACTTTTTTTGTTGAAAGCAGGATTTATTTAGAGGAGGAGACCTGAAGGAACTGCCCAAGTTTAGTGACTTTTGAACATTAACAGAAGTTTCTAACAAGTAAAAAAATATTTGAGCCTCTTAAAGTATATTAGAATCTTGTATTTGTTCACATTAACAAATCCCTGTGTTATCAAGTATTTCTTAATACTCTTCTGTGATGACCATGAGAATACCTCTCTAAACTCCCCAACTGCAGGGAGTATAATTGACTGATAGCCCAGTTGCTGAGCTCTGAAATGCATCACCATGATTGTGTGGAGGCCACACTTTCTGTAGACTGCCCCCAGCCAATGATTAAACATGACAGGGAAATTAAGGCCAGATATTTCTGAGAAATTCCAAGTTCATTTACCCAAGAGTCTGATTTAAGTTCTCCTTGAGGATTCCCCAAAATCTTGCTGATACTTTCATATTACTACATTGCAGGTGTTCCCACCAATCTATCCTCACTTCCCTCCCTCCTCCTTCACTCAGGGTCAGACAGGTGTGCTGATCTAATGGCTCTCTCAGCCTTTCTTCTCTGTCTCTCACTGGTGTTTCCCTTAACAAATGTTCTAAATAATTTAATCCTGTTTAGATTTTTACTTCCCTAAGGATGTAGATCAATATACCTAATGTGAACATTGTAAACATCAAAACAAATTCACTTGAGTGTAAAATCCTGAGAAATAGAGCCGGGGAAGGCCATGAAGAAAGGGTGGGTTCTTATGCACAAAAGCTTAATAACAAGAACTATCACTAAGAAAGTCACGAAAGACACAATCTTGCACAAGTCATAACAATCTTAACATAGAAACATATGTCTGGAAGGATATCTGCTCAATAACTGCCATCCAACCTCTGGCCTTGCTATTTGTCCTTGTAGTCAAGGAAAATTATCTCAAAACTATTACTTAATTCTCCTTTAAAAACTTTTGTCTTCCTGAATATGCACATAGTTAACTATGATACTCATATTTCCAATACAATGCCTATTTCTGATTAAAGTTTTTTTAATTGATAATCTCCGTCTTTATACAGTAATTAGGTTGATATAGGTGCCAAAAGTAGAAATGAAGTGAGCTCACTTTTTTTTTTTTTGAGTTGGAGTCTCACTCTGTCGCCCAGACTGGAGTGCAGTGGCCGCTCCCGCCCACCGCAGCCTCGACCTGCTGGACTTCAGCGATCTTTCCGCCCCAGCCTTCCGAGTAGCCGGAATTACAGCCATGCACTACTACACCCGGCTGATTTTTTGATTTATTGTAGAGATGAGCTTTCGCCAAGTTGCCCAGGCGGGTCTCGAACCCGCGGACTCAGGCAATCCACTCACCTCAGCCTCCCAAAGCGCGGGATTACAGGCTGAGCCACCGAGCCCGGCTAATGAGCTCACTTCTACTGGATCAGCAGCCCCTGGAATTGTGTGCAGTACCTACTGAGCTTTTGTACTTATCATTTCTGTTTGTTTGTTTGTTTGTTTTAGAAAAATGGCCTTTATTTCCTGGTTTTGCAAAGAAAGCTGGTTGAGGTGTTTACCATTTCTATGAGTCACCTTTTCTGTTCTGGTGAATGCCCTCTAGGATTTCTGTACTACTGTTCTTAGGTGAGTTCATTTGGACTTCAGTCAAGATCTGATAAAGCTACGAGACAGCCTTAAATGAAAATTCATGTGTCTCTCTTGGGACTCTAAAAATTTGGGGGTAGCAAGCTCTTTCTAGTATAAAGGCAAATATCATCTGATTTGAATACTCTGGTTTCTACAAAATTTATATTCTGTCTGTGAGGCATGTCTTTGTTTGATCCGCATGTCTCGGTTAAAATGTTTGTAAGCACTCTAATTTTGGTTTTATTTTGGTTTGGTTATGTGCATCTGTAAATGATTTAGCCTTTTCCCCCCTTTGCCTGTTTCTGGACTTTAAAATTAGAAATGGTGGGTGCAAGATGGTCAGTTAAAAGTCACTAGGGTGGTTGCACCATCTAAAATGCCAGTCCTTAGCTCCATGACAATTTATAGGATTTTATTTGCCCTTGACAGATGTATAAGAAGGAAAACGAAATTCTCAAACAAGAAAACATGTTAAACTTTCAGGGACTCCTGCTGACTGGCTTTTTCTTATGTGTATTTTTAAACCGGTGGTCATCAAGGTGATCATCTAAACTGTCCAAGCTTGTTTCTTCATATAATTGAATTCGAAACTGCAATCAATTATAGAGTTAACATGTAAAGTCTTCTAAATTATCTATATATCTTTACATTTTTCCTGTCTGCATTGAATCTATTGTGGGTTTTTTTTTCTCGCCTTTATCAATATGATGTGATATTGCTAATTTCTGAAGCCACTTCGACATTTTTCTTAAACAATTTCCACTAAAATAGAGAAAAAAGTCTGAAGAGGCTTTCAAATTAATGGCTTTACAAATTATAAAATCTCCATTGCAGCCAACAACCTAGACATCTTTTGAAAATGTAAATTTAAGTTTTCATGGCTAATAATTGCTTAGGGAGATGTAATAGTTAATTCAAAAATTGCTATTCTTTTATGACTAATTCTTATAAAAGCTAGACTCTCAGGTAAACAGGTCACAATTTTAAGCTCAAGGAAATAGTATAATATATTGATGCAGCTTTTTGTCCAGTGAGTTGGGAGCTGGGTCCCCAAGGGAAGTTGCTGATCCCACAGTTGCACTGTCAGTCCAGTATCCACATGGTGGCCAGGGACACAATGGCATCCAGAGAAGGAAATGTAGTGGTGCCTGAGAACTGCGGGACGCCAACAGCTGTGAAGCCCCCAAGGAGTCTTACAGTTCTCTTAGTTTGAGGATTCATGAACCAAACACTGAAAAGTGTTTATAGTTCTGCCGGGTCAGTGGGCAGGCCCCAAGGAGGGTTCACAGCTATGCTAGTTAAGTGGGCTGACAAACCAGGCCACCCAGAGTGTTAAAGCTCTCTCAGCTTGGCAAGTCTAGCTCTTCCAGTCTAGTGTGTGCAGTTCTTTTAGTTCAGCAGTTCCAGGTTCTTGTCTCATGCCCAGGAAGAATGAGGGACACAGACACCACAGAGTAGGTAGGAATTTATCAGAAGATAGAAAAGCTCCTGGCACAGGGAGGAGACCTGAAAAATGGATGTTGACAATGCCTCTGTAGTCAGATGTTTGTATAGTCTTAAAAGTGTGCTGTTTGGTTGGTGGTGGCACCAATCAGAGAGAGGCATCATGGTGTGGCATTGAAATGCACCAATTGGGAGAGGGTTCAAGAGGGCCAATCAAGAAAAGGCATGCAAAAGGGGCAGTCCATGGACCTGGAGATAGATGTTCTCACTCCAGTCAGTGGGGCTTGCAACAGAAGTTTTTACTGGGACCCACCCTAATCTATCTGACTATCTGGTTTCTTCCTTTCTCCTCTCTTAATATCTCCATCTGGCATAAGAATTGCTTTGCCTGCCATGCAAGGGCAAAAAAACAAACAAACAACAAGAACAACAACAAAAAACAACTACAAAATCCTTCCTTCATTTGCTTTGGCTAGTCCAATAAAGTAGACTGATAAATAAAAGGAAGTTTTATTACAAACACACACACACACACACACACACACACACACACACACACACACCCAAGGCTACCTGGAGATTTTGTTTTTCTTATACATTTCTGCCAGTACTGGCTAAAATGTAAATGTTTGAAAAAACAATGCTAAAGTCATTTAAAACTGAAAAAGGAGAACAAAAAGGATAAAAGAGTTTTTAAAAAAATTGCTTTACCCCACAATTATGATAAACAGCCTTCATTAGATTACTCATAGATACAAATAAAATGTTGCCTTATGAATAGGTCCCAATTGTAATATTCCTTTTGCATGCCTTTTCTTTATTGACCCTTTTGAACACTCTCCCCATTGGTGTATTTCAATCCCACACCATGGTGTCTCTCTCTGATTGGTGCTACCACCAACCAAACAGCCCACTCAAGACTATATAAACTCCTGACTACAGAGACATTGTCAACAATCATCTTTCAGGTCTCCTCCCCGTGCCAGGAGCTTTTCTGTCTTCTAATAAATTCCAGCTTACTTACTCTGTGGTGTCTATGTCCCTTGTTCTTTCTGGGTGTGAGACAAGAACCCAATTGTAAACCCAAATTATTGGATCAGCTGTTCTTTTATAAGCCAGTGAGGTTTTATTGTTATATTTTGCTGTCTTGTGACTAAAATTCTGAAAGGAGAGTTATAAGATCTTTATTTTTGTGTTTTTACATGTGTTTATTCATGTTTTATGTTGTATTTGCATGGTAAAATATGGTATAGTTGGCCAGAAATTCCTTCAAGAATTCTGTGCAGATTAGGTAAGATAAAGGAATGTATACATAAGCTATGTAGTAATTAAACCAAACACCGTTCAGTTTATTCAATTTAGGTAAATATTTAATAAGTAAACTGGTTTTAAATTTGTTGATAAAATAAAAATATTTTCAAAATTATCAGCATTTATTTTTGCCTAGATTTACTGGTCAGAAAGTCTCATTTGTCTATACTAGATATTTTAAGTTCATCAGTTTATAAACCCAGTCTAAAAATCAAATGATTTTAGCTTCTGTAATTTTTTGATTTGGAATACTAATTTTATATTGTTGATTTAATAAGCATAGCTGTGTCTTCTGAGTTATTGCAAAATATAATATACTTAACTTTAAGGTACTTACTCAGAAGTACACGAGATAGTCACAAAATATAAGCATAGTTAATGAGTAAATACTTGAAATAATTACTGGTTTTGTCTATCTTATATTTTAATGAGTAATTTAGGTTTAAGTGTTAAATATAAGTTAATTAGTCAAATTTAAATTAAAAATGTTTATAAATAAGCTTTTCATGTAATTTGAGAGCATCGAGTTAAATAAAGTTATAGATAGTTATTTACATGTTTTGGTCCATTCCAAATAAGGTAAAATACTAAAGCATGAATCACTGAATATAAGTTTGTTTTGGGCTCTTAGATTTTATAGAAAAGTTAAATATACGTGAGTCTATTAATACATATAAAATATATTATGAAGGAACATGTTTCTAAATTATAAAATGATGCTCATTTATAAAATATTGTTATGTGACAGATATAAAACTTTCTGCTTTCTAAGTTTTCACTAAAAATTAAAATTAGTAAGAGTTAAACATTCATATATACACATATACATACAAAATTCTGTATACAAAGTGTACCAAAAAATAAAAAAATTATTTTAAAAATCATAAAATGCATTATTTATTGAGAAAAAAGAGTACTTTATTTTGGATGTAGTTTAGATGATTTTTAAAAATATACATTAAGAAAAAATAATGTAGGTTCGAGACCCGCCTGGGCAACTTGGTGAGACCTCATCTCCACAATAAATCACATGTTTTGGTCCAGCCGGGAGTGGTAGTGTGCGCCTGTAGTTCCAGCTACTTGGAAGGCTGAGGTGGAAGGATCACAGGAGCCCAGCAGGTCGAGGCTGCAGTGGCTGGGAGCGGCCACTGCACTCCAGTCTGGGCGACAGAGTGAGACTCCAACTCAAAAAAAAAAAAAAAATAGAAAAAGAAAAAATAAAAACAAGTTAAAAAGAAACCATTAGCTAGAAAAAAAGGATATGAAGAAAATTATATGTATGAAAATGTATTTTTTGGGGAGACACCTCTTATCACCAAGGATGTCTGAACGAAGCACAACTGTATATCTAATCCTTAACTGTACCCCACAATACGATAATAAAAAATACTGATTATAAAAAAAAAAGAAAATAAAATTGAACAAATTGAGCAACATAAAAAAATGTATTTTTGGGAAAGATTGCTTAAAACAGAACATTTTTATATGACAAAATATCTTTTATGGAAAAATTTTGACTTAAAGTAAAAGGTTTGGTTATTTAACAAAATATAACCTGAAAGTATAGGACAAAGCAGATAGTCTAAATGTCATGGAAAGTTTAAGTTATGGAAGGATTGCAAAGGATGAATTTATGAAGAAAATTTTGTGTGCAATCAAATTAGCTATAATTAGAAGAGAATAATGTATGTCTTTCTAAAATTTGAACTTTGATATTAAAAATCATAATTTTAATTAAAATTAGTATAAATTAAAATTTAATTAAAAAACACTAAAACAAAATTGTGATCCCATATACTAGAACAAGATTTTCTTAAAGTTTTGATCTGTTCTTAGTAAAATTTGTGAAAGGTTTTGGATTAATTAAGACTTTGTCTCTTTCAATTTCCAATCATCTTCTAAACTGCAGCTTTTCAGTTTAGAACATGTTTTCCTCAAGTATAAATTGATTTTGTACCCTTAACTTTTCTTAATGTCTGAATGTTTCTATGTAAACAGAAAACTTACTATGTTATCATTAAAGTCATGTAATCCTATGATCAAGGTACTAGTTTTCTTGTTTACATTCCTCTATATATTGCATATACTTGTAATCTTTGGGAACACACTATTCCTATGTCTCATTAAATTCAAGTACCTTTTCATCAGATATGACTGCCAGGCTATCTAAATGGGCTTCCCATAAGACAAAGCAATCATATTACAGAGGTTTTTGCTTTACTTTTCGGTAACTGGTGTAAGAGAGAAACAGTTTATGTTTTATCAAGATGTCTTGTGTTGTCCTTATTAGGTTTTGTGATTGCTTCGGTAAACTGAGGTTCTGAAAGGTTGTTTTTCTTTTGCATCCAAGTAACCTGTATTGCTTTTGAAGTCTTTGATTATCACTGTGGTTACGTAAATGACTATTTCTTAACTAGTGAACAATGATCACATTTTTGATAAGGTGTTTTAATCCTTTTGACATCTTTTATTGTCTTCTTCAATATCAAAATACTAAATTAAGCTTTTTTGACTAGAATTATGTTTGGAATTGTCTATTCAGGCCCCTTAAGAACCTCAAAGAATGTATCTCATGTTGTAGAGATGCTAAATGGTTAGGCTTATTAGGCAAATTTTATGGGAAACAGAGTGAAATGATCATTGATGCTATATCTTTTTCAATTATATGTATGGATATTTATTTATATGATTGCTATAAATGGCATAAGCCTATTCGGGATGTAAAAAAATCATCCATTACATAAATAACTATATATATATACATATATATATGATTTCAGATAAGGATTTTGCTCTGTTGCCCAAGCTGGTCTTGAACTCCTGGACTTAAGCAATCCTCCTGCCTCAGCCTCCTGAGTAGCTTGGACTACAGGTTCATTACACCTTGCAAAGCCTCATCAGTTGTAATTCTAGTTACTATGTTATAAGCCACAAATATAACAAAACTTCTTTGTCAGTTGCTGATTATAATGAACTTCTACCAGATTTTTAACCATAGCTATCCTAAGTATCTCTTATCCACAGATTTTATTCTTTTCTAAAAGCATTTGCAATCAGATTCATGGAAAAGATTCTAATAAATACTCATAAATACTGGTTTGTAATAAGTTTAAGATTAATGAACTAAAGATATTTTCAAAGCTCTAATGGTGAAATTGATGACCTAGTAAAATTACTAATCAAGATCAAACAAAACTGAAATTAATCACATGACACTAAGTAGCTGATAAAGATAATGTTCTTATGACTTTTATTTGAAACACTGTTGATTCTTTACTTAAATATTTTATTTTCCAATTTTAAGAAAACTTCTCTTAAGGTATCTACAGCGTGCAGTCATTTGGTAATGTATACTTTTGGGAACAAAGGTGAAAACATTTACTTTTTTTTCCTACTTGATACTTCCAAAATTCAGGAAAAAATGTGTGAGTAGTCTTACAGCATTATGGTTATCTGCATAAGTTCAATAAAAATCTTACCTCTATTTATAACAGGATAAAATTACAAACATTGGTCATATTACCAAGGCATTAACTGGAATATCACATGTGTAAATATGCATAGAATTCCTGGCTTTAAAGTTCTCAGCGTTACAGTGAGTGAGTAAAGACTGACACTACCTGGCTGTCCCAATAACATTATGAATGTAAGTAAAATCTAATGTCTGCCTTGGTTTGATATCCTAGCTTCAAAAAATCTGACATTTATAAATCTGAGATTCCTATGGGGTCAACATAGAAGGAAAACGTTATCTTTCTAAAGAAAAACTATATTACAGCAGCTATTAGATTTTAACCCTGTGCGTTGTTTCTGAGTCCTTGTTACCTACCTATAGAGTAGACCAGATTCTGAATATTCTGGATTCTTCCTATCCAATTTTCTTCCATGGAATTACTAAAAACAGGATCCTCTCTGTTCCCGAAGCCCTAAAAACAAACTAGATACATTTTAAGAGTCGTGTCTCATTCCTGATATACAAGCCACACAAAAAGTTTACCAAATCACCCAAGACCATAACCAAAGATATTTATATTGCAAATAAGGGCAAAACAAAACTATGACTTCACATGTAGACAACTTTCCCCAAGGTACATGCCAATAGTTCCAGCTACTTGGATGGCTGAGATGGAAGGGTCACTACCTGAGTAGGTCAAGGCTGTGGTGGCCATGAGTGTGCCACTGCACCACTCCAGCCTGGGTGACAAAGTGAGACTCTATCTCAAAAAAAAAAAAAAAGACTTTTTGCTGGGAGCCGCAATCCTTAAAAGGCGCAAGATGGACGGGACCTGAAAACAGGAAAAACGCTGGCTGGGAGCAGAGCCCCAGTAAAATGTGGCCATGACGGAGGCAGAGCTCCATGGAGCCA
>CAUYQG010091619.1:0-55029 GCA_963574415.1 Tarsius wallacei
TTTGAGACCAGCCTGGGCAACTTGGCGAGACCACGTTTCTACAATAAATCAAAAAATTAGCCAGGCATAGTAGCAAGCACCTGTAGTTCCAGATACTTGGAAGGCTGAGGCAGAAGGATCGCCGGAGCCGAGTGGGTCGACGCTGGGGTGGCTGTGAGTGTGCCACTGCACTCCAGCCTGGGCGATGGAGTGAGACTCCAACTCAGAAAAATAAATAAATAAACACCCTTAAGTTGGTATCAATTAAATGTACTTTTAAGTGAAACTTGTCATTAAAAATCCTTTTTTTTAGCCAGGCTCGGTGGCTCAGCCTGTAATCCCGTGCCTTGGGAGGCTGAGGTGAGTGGATTGCCTGAGCCCATGGGTTCAAGACCCACCTGGGCAGGCGAAACCTCATCTCTACAATAAATCAAAAAAATTAGCCGGGCGTGGTAGCGCATGCCTATGGTTCTGGCTACTCGGAAGGCTGAGGTGGAAGGATCACCGGAGCCCAGCAGGTCGAGGCTGCAGTGGCCGGGAGCGGCCACTGCACTCCAGTCTGGGCGACGGAATGAGATGCCAACTCAAAAAAAAAAAGAAAAAAAGAAAACTTCCTCATCTATCAGTGATGCAATAATTCAAACAAGAGATTCAGAGAACCCCTGCAAGACAACAAATGAGAAAACCAACTCCTAGACACATAGTAATTCACCTACACAAAGTTGATAAAAAGAAAAAATCCTAAAGGCAGCAAGAGAAAAAGGTCAGACTATCTACTGGGAAAGACCAATTAGAATAGCAGCAGATTTATCTACAGAAACACTTCAGGCTAGGAGAGCTTGGAGCCCAATTATCAAAGTTCTCAAAGATAAACAATTTCAACCAAGAATAACCTACCCAGCTAAGCTAAGCTTCATCAGTGATGGAGAATTAAAATCTTTCCAAGGCATTCAATTCTTAAGAACTTATGCTGTCTCCAGACCAGCTCTACAAGAAACACTTAAGAAAGTATTAAACACAGAAGAAAGTAAAAAAAGAATGAAAATGTTCTTCACAAGAGTGCAGGAAAAAGATTGAAAATACACATGAATCAACACAAAAATCAAAAGAAAGACAACAAATAGCAACAACAACAACTCTATAAGAACTTCATGACAGGGATAAACTCTCACATTTCAATAATTAGCCTGAATGTGAATAGACAAAATGCACCATTGAAAAGACACAGAATGGAAAAAAGGATAAAATATCATAAGACAACAATATATTGTCTCCAGGAGACTCATCTCACCAGAAAGGACACTCACAGACTCAAAGTAAAAGGATGGGAAACAAATTTCAGGCAAATGGAACATAAAAGAAAGCAGGAATTGCAATCTTAATGTCAGACAAAATATCTTTAAGTTATCAAATTTAAAAAGATACAGAAGTTTACTACATAATAAAAGGTTCAATCCATCAACAAGAAATATCCATCCTAGCCGGGCTCGGTAGCTCAGCCTGTAATCCCGCGCCTTTGGGAGGCTGAGGTGAGTGGATTGCCTGACCCCGCGGGTTCGAGACCCGCCTGGGCAGGTGAGACCTCATCTCTACAATAAATCAAAAATTAGCCGGGCATGGTAGCACGCGCCTGTAGTTCCAGCTACTCGGAAGGCTGAAGCGGAAGGAACGCCGAAGCCCAGCAGGTTGAGGCTGCGGTGGCCGGGAGCATGCCACTGCCCTCCAGCCTGGGCAGTGGTGTGAGACTCCAACTCAAAAAAAAAAAAAAGAATGTGGTCAGGCTGTAACACTGGGGTGGAGTGTATGGCAGTCAGCAATAATGCAAGCATACCCTGAGAATGATCCTGTGGTCTAAGAAGAAAGTTTGTTCCGAGTTTCAAGCTAAGGAATCCATGAGTGGCTAATCCAGGGGTTTACTCCTTACCTATGAAAAACAACTGGACCCCTGGCCCATTCCTTGGGGCACAGGAAGTTCAAGGAACTGAGGTTCTTTCCTTTGGGCTAGGTGGAGGTTGGCATATAAACTGCAAGTATTTGCAAATGACCAGCAGTGAACCCATTCAGTTGACCACTCCTGGACCCCCTTCCCTGCATATAGGTCCTCAATAAACCTATGTCTCATTCACTGTCTCCAGGTTGTAAACCAAAAATAAAATTTTAAGTCCCCCAACTGATTGAATGGACCTCCTGAGGGCCAAGAGAAACCCAAAAAAACTAAATTCCAGGCCATGATGGAAAAGGAGGTTAGACATACCTCTTAATACCCCCTCCCTTTTGAGTTTTAGGCTCAACTGACTAGCACTGACATTAAAATAGAGATCATAAAACTGACAAAATAGACTCTGTGGCAATAAGATATGCAATTTCAACGTGAATCTGATATAGCATCACAATGACAAGGCAAACCCTAAAGAAAATGAAAACATTTTACCCCAAAATATGTTTCTTTGACATACTTAGAAGTGACCTTGCAAAGTTATCTCTTGGGGAAATTTACATCTATAGAGAATCTCCTTCTCTGGGAAGAGTCTGACACATTTTAGGACATTTGCCACCTACTTTCTCTGAAGCCTGTTACTTAAAGGTTCCATCTACATGACAGGAACCTTGGCTTCCACAATCCCCCTCATCCTAATTCAAGCATTTCTTCTTCTGATTTTAAATTCCTTAGGCCGAGCTTAACTCTTTCAACCAATTGCCAATCAAGAAATGTTTGACTCTACCTATGGCATGTAGGCCTGCCCTCTTCCAGATGTCCCACCTTTCCTGGCCCAACCAATGTAAGCCTCACATGTATTCATTTATGAATTTTGCCTGTAACTTCTGTCTCCCTAAAATGTTAGCCAAGATGCAATTCAACTACCCTAGGCACGTGTTCAAGGACCTCTTGGGACACACTCATATTTAGCTCAGAACAAACTTCTTTAAATATTTTAGAGTTTGGCTTCTCCATCAACAAGGTCTTTTCTTTGGCCTCTCGGACACTGTGCCATCCCTCCTCAGTTGAGCAGGGGTACGCATATGCTCAACAGCACAGTGTTTCTATTATAAGCCGGGCCTTGCCTGAGTGTACATGGAATGAAAAAGTAAACAGTCTTCCCACCATAAAATTAACAGAGAAGAAGTATACAAGGAGGAAACAAGCAACTGGAAGTTTTCACAAAAGTGGAATTTCTGGCATTTCATGAATGAAAAGAGCCAAGTGTTGAGTGACATCAGTTTTTAGAACCTTGCCAAAATCTGAAATGATGATGATGATGATGATGATGATTTTAGCAAGCAATGACATTTAGACTCCAGGAGACCAGGACACAGAAATAATTCAATGAGTTATTAAAATAACTGCATGGTGCTTCTTTGAATAAAGGCAGCCAAAGCCAAGCTAAACACAATCAGGTGTTAGCCATGTTTTTTTAAGCTCTCTGGCTATGAGCTTTTATTTTTATTTTTATTTTTTTTTTGAGTTGGAGTCTCACTCCTTCACCCAGGCTAGAGTGCAGTGGCATGAATGCTCATAGCCACCCCAGCATTGACCTGCTGGGCTCCAGCAATCCTTCTGCCTCAGCCTTCCAAGTAGCTGGAACTACAGATGCACACTACCATGCCCGGCTATTTTTTAATTTATTGTAGAGACGAGGTCTCACCAAGTTGCCTGGGCTGGTCTTGAACCCGCAGGCTCAGGGAATCCACTTGCCTCGGCCTCCCAAAGTGCTGGGATTACAGGCTGAGCCATTGAGCCCAGCCTGAGTTTTTAAAAACTTTTTATTATGTACATTTGAGGTTTACAGCAGTATGTCACTGGATACCTATAGATCATAAAATGGTTACTACAGTGAAGTAGATTAACATTGCTAGCTCACATCAGTACTTTTTGTGTGCGATAAGAGCAGCTAAAATCTTGTTTAACAATACTCCCCAATATGCTGCAATTTTATTAACTATAGACCTCATGTGCCTTCCCTAAAATCTGGGCCAAGACCCCCACTTCCCTAGCTCATGACCTACAGCTCCATGCTGTGACTCAGATGTGTAGCCAGATGTTCTGACCATGTATAACCTGTCCTGCAGCAGAAATGACAGACAGAGATGACATTGAATTACCATTTCCTTATCTCATTAAAGGTAGGTCCAAAGGACATGCTTTTGCTGATAGATGTGTTAAAACAATAAGTATAACTTCTAGACAAAGAGAGACTTCTTACAAAATAACTTCTTCCAAAAATAAGAAATATAATACATGTTTTTCATGTAACAAGAAGTATAATTTGTCCTCTGGAGAGTGAAATGCAGATCTTGATATCACTTAGGTAATTAAGTAGTTTGCAAATTTATTGCAATCTGTTGCCCAAGAGATAGGAAAAAAAAACATATCACCCATTATTTGGTGAGTATCCTAGTGGTTGAAAATGAGGAATTTGCCGATGTTCTTCTAAAACACTTTTTTTTTTTAAGTTGGGATCTCACTCTGTTGCCCAGGTTGGAGTGTAGTAGCTCGATAATGGCTCACTGCAGCCTCAAGCTCCTGGGCTCAGGCAATTCTTCAACCTCAGTTGAAGATGAGACTACAGGCACATGCCACTATGGCTGGCTAATTTTTTTAATTTTTGTAGAGAAAAAGTCTGGCTATGTTGTCCTGGCTGGTCTCATACTCCTGCACTCAAGTTATCCTCCTGTCTTGGCCTCCCAAAGTGCTGAGATTACAGGTATGAGCCACCATACCCAGCCCAGAACACTTTCAAGGGCACATTCACTCCTTGAGGTTGGCAATACTTTCCTTCATGTACCATCAATGCTCTGAAGAACAAGGCCCAGCTTGCCTCAGAAGCGCCATCACAGCTGTCCAGCTTTAATTAGACTATGGACTCATTGACTTCTCTTTGAACCAAATGGGTTTAACTTTTTTAAATCTTCAATTAGTGCCAGCAGTGCCTTTCATTGCTGAGGAGGATGAGTTTAAGCTTACATTTATCTATAAACTCCAGCGGCTTCTCAGAAAATATGGATCATAAAGTTTATTTGGGCCAGGAACAGAGGTTCATGTCTATAATCCCAGCCCTTTGGGAAGCCCAGGAGGGAGAATCACTTGAGCCCAAAAGCTCAAGTTCAGCCTGGGCAACATAGCAGACCTTGTCACTACAAAGAATAAAAAAAATAAACATCAGTTGGGCATGGTGCCATGTGCCTGTAGTCCCAGCTACTTGGAGAGTGAGGTGGAAGGACTACCTGAGCCCAGGAGGTCAAGGCTGTGATGAACCATGATGGTGCCACTGCACTTGAAGTATCCTTGGTGACAGAGTGAGACCCTGACTCAAAATAAAAAGCTTATTTGGTCAGTTATTCAAGACCCAGTTGAAGAACTGGTTTTCTCTGAGAATAATATCTTCATCATAGATTCCCTGGGTTGATTCTGAGAACTCCTGGAGGGCTTTTGGGCTTCAAATGACCAGAAAAAGTAACTAGCTTCAACCCTCACAAATGCATAAGGAATTCACCTATCTAAAGCCGCCCAAGTCACTCAGAAAGGAACATCATTTCCCTTGGTCAAGAGGAGTATCCTGGAGAAAGGAGGTTTTTCTCTCTGGATTCAGGACTGGCTAGTGGCATTCTCAAGAAAGTCAAGTCTTTACAAAGAATAGGCCTTTTCATATTTAAAAAAAGCAAGCTTGCACAATTATCATCATTAATATCGCCATAACTTACACAACGGGTCCCCCAATCTCATGCATAACCCAGATCTCAATCCGTGTAATTTTATCCTTCTGGAAGTTTGGAATTTCAAAATCTGCAAAAAAACTGAAAAACAGGGAGGACATTTCTTTTTTTAAAAAAGCAATATGATACTTTTTCCATTTCAGTTGTTAGTTAGTTTACACATTACGTTTTTTTTTAAGCTCTTAGGAATGTTTTCAGCATATGCTTTTAAGCTACTTATTTTATTCATGTATTCATCAGCTGTTAATGACAACTCTATAGACGTGGCTCTGACCACCAGATTATTCATCTGTTTTGCTTTACCTGAATTTGCAAGCATTAGATAGGGATGAGGATGATTCTGTTTCACTTCCATTCAAGAAAACTAACTAGACATTCTGGCATTCTGGGTTGTGTCTGTTGGCACGATAGTTCTTACCCTTTGACGGGATAGGCTCCTGTTGGTTCTGAACCGTTCAGCATGACGTGGATCACCCCAGAACTGTCCTTTGAATACTGTGAGAAGAACCAATTATTCTTAGCAAATGAAGATGTCATGTTTTGGTATAAAATGAGCATTTAAAAAAAAAATTAACACCTCTCAATAATGGCAAGAACATGTAAATTTGGTATTTCATATGGCTACTGGGGTGCAAACTGGTTTATTTTGGAAAACAATTTGCCTTGAAACCCCGAAAACACATGAGGTTCAGTAATCCCATGTCTGCAAATCTACCCTAAGAAATGATATGAAATAACACAATAACCTGGCTGGGCATGGTGGCTCAAGCCTGCAATCCCAGAACTTTGGGAGGCTGAGGCAAGAGGATTGCCTGAGCCCGTGGGTTTGAGATCAGCCTGGGCAACATGATGAGACTTCGTTGCTACAAAAAAAAAAAAAAAAAAGCCTGGAGGCAACCCCCTCAGGTCTCCTCCCACTGTGGGAGCTTTTCTGTCCTCTCAATAAATCTTGCTTTCTCACAAAGAAAGAAAGAAAGAAAGAAAGAAAGAAAGAAAGAAAGAAAGAAAGAAATCATCCAATATCCTATCAGTTGGAATAAACTAGGTTATGTTGCCACAACAAAGAACCTTAAAATTACAGTGGCTTTAAACAACAGAGATTTATTCCATTCTCATACTACATGTTTATCACAAGCCCACTGGGACTTTGTTTCATATGTTCTCACTCTGGAACACTTATGCAGTGTTACTGATTGTCAGGGAAGGGAGAAGGGGAAAATTGCCAAATCATGGACTTGTTCTTAGAGGCTGCCACCCGGAAGGCTTCCACACTCCTATTCACATCTCATTGACCAGTGTAAGTTACGTGTAAATAACTTCAAGGAGCAGAAGAGTGCAAACCAAAGATTCAGAAGACAAGCCAGACATACTTGGCAAAGAGCACTGAGGACTACTTGGGGCATTGTGCCCAAAGATGTATAGTGAAGCATTGTTTATAATACTGAAATACTGTAACCAAGATGAACCACTCAACGACAAGGAAAAGGTAAGTAAACCATGGTACTTATGTGTCTGAAATATTCACCAGCCATTAGTAAAAATCTACAAAGTATTTGTAACAGCCTGAGAAATGCTTAGATTCAAAACAAAATGCAAGCTTAGGTGGACAGGGCATGAGCTCTACTCTGTTAAAAAGCAATAAATGGGCAGATGTCTGGGAATACCCAAGGAAGAGGTAAGTTCAGAGAAATTCCCAAAGCTCCAGTTCATAATACTACTGGGGTAATTTCCCTCATAAAATGTTTATCTAGAGTGAAGGCAAGGGTAGAGGCGAATTACGTGGCACTGAAATACACATGGCTGGGTTTTCTCTCTAGCAAAGTGACACACACAATACCACCTGCACCAAAGCAATAACATACTCCTTGTCTGTCATCCATGTCGCAAATTGCTTCCAAAAAGTGCTGACAGTCATAGTGATATCCTTAACACCAAGGCCTGATGCCCACCACGTTACAGGGGTTGCCTTCAGGTGGTGGAAATATGGATGACTAATTTTCTTATTTATATTTTCTGTATTTGACATTCTCTATCATGAGCAGCTATTACTTTGACAACAATAAAAAAATTAATTTTGAAAAATGCATGAAGATACAATGAGACTGTATAACGTAGTGGCCAGAAGTTTGGTCTTTGGAGCCAGACTGCCTGGTTTGAACCCTGGCTCCCCCACTTGTTAGTTCTATAAACATAGTAAAGTTTCTTGACCCCTGTGTACCTCAGTAAACCCGTTTTTAAAATAAGGGTATAAGAATCTTTGCCTCATAAGATTGTTATAAAGATGAAAACATTTAAATTAATAACTATTAACCTTTACTGAATACCTATCTGCCAAAGTTCACTTTCCTCGTCGCTGTACCATACTACCTCTCCTCATGCTCTGACTACCCAGCATAATCTAAGGATTCAAAAAAAAATGCAGGCACTATTATATTAGAGATTTCCGTTATAGAAGTGGAAGAAGTATATAAGACGGTGGTTCAGAGCACACACTTTGAAGTCTGGCAGATCACTGGTTAGAACACATGGTTTTCTCACATGTAATGCTGACATCTCCCAGGTCACTGTTTGATACCACTTGCAGGTGATGACACATCTGCAGCCTCCTAATTCTCAGTGAG
Organism: Tarsius wallacei; assembly: GCA_963574415.1. NCBI lineage: Eukaryota > Metazoa > Chordata > Mammalia > Primates > Tarsiidae > Tarsius > Tarsius wallacei. The sequence goes on from CAUYQG010091619.1 coordinate 8,313, forward strand.
GGGCTCTGGCAGCCACTGCCAGCTATCTGGACTCTGTGCTCAAGATGAAACCCATGGGGAGTGGGAGCCAATGGTGAGCATACTGGGGCTGGCAGGAGAGCCCAGTAAAGAACAGGATGTCTTTTGCCTGGAGGAGACCCTCTGCTGAGCTCTAAGATGCTGCCATGACAAGGGTACCTGCATCATCAACGTTTGTATACCTAGCCCTGAATTGTACCCCACATCTTTGTGATAAAAAAAGATAAATTCAAATTAAAACAGCAATAAAAAATAAAATAAAAATAAATAAGATGCAGCTATGGAGGAGGGTGTGACCGCAGTCCTTCTCACCCTGGCTCACAGGAAACCCAGTGGACACCTGGGGATCCAGAGGAGAAGAAGGGACCCAAAGAGGCATGGATTAGTCCTGGAAGGGAAGGTTGGCAGTGACAGGTGGAAGTACCCTAATGTCCATCTGGTCAGTAAGCAAACATTTAATAGACGACAGCTCTTTTTTTCACCTTCTTTTTCTTAGAAACAGGGTCTCACTATGTTGCCCATTGCAGTGACACAATCATAGCTCACTGCAACCTTGAACTCCTGGACTCCAGTGATCCTCACACCTCTGCCTCCTGAGTAGCTGGGACTACAGGCACACACCACCACACCTGGCTGATTTTTTATTTTTTGTAGAGACAAAGTCTCACTATGTTACTGAGGCTGTTGGCAGCTCCATGCCAGGCATTAAGTAAGTACCTCGCCCTTTTATTTCTAGTCTATTCTAACCCTGGTGACAAGAAAATGTAAGCTGTAATCACTGGCACTTTTTAGCTACTGATAGTAGCCATCAACTTGGTGATACTACTCTCCAAGAAACAGACCTACTTTAGGGGAACCACTTCTGTGTCACCAGCTTATCCCCAGTCTCCTATCACCTCCTCTCTCATTAATATTGGCCTTGTGGACATTTCTGACCCCCACAGATAGATCTCAAGTGTCCTGGGATCTTCCTTAGACAGGAGGTACCCCATTTTACACAGCAATCAAAGTCACATTGATGTGAAACACTAATAACAAGCATGATATAACAGAAATAGTAATGATGTTTGATACCCTCATCTACAGCTCACCTTTACAGAATGTTTTCTCATTGCTGGGCACTGCATTAAGTAGTCTTTCTTCTTAAATCCTTACAACTTTATGAAGCAGAGAGTACAAATTGGGGTATTGTAAAAGTGGAGAGTAGCCCCAGAGAAGGTAAATAACTACACAGGGCCCGGGTCTCTGAACCATTGTTCCATGTTCATGGGTCCCACATGTACTCAATCACTCAGTCATCATCTCAGGATTACCTGCACGGATGCCCTTTTCCAAAAGGAATCCACAGCATTGTTTTCACAATCTTCTGCTGTAGGGCAGGATTGGTAATTAAGTCCTGAGGGGAAAGCAGACAAATTTTATTATTTTATTTTATTTTATTTTACTTTTTTGAGTTGGAGTCTGATTCTGTCGCCCAAGCTGGAGTTGCAGTGGCATGCTCCCGGTCACTGCAGCAGTCTCGACTTATAGCCTCAGGCGATCCTTTCACCTCAGTCTTTCAAGTAGCTGGAACTACAGGCGCACACCACTATGCCCAGCTAGTTTGTTTTGTTTTGTTTTTTATTTGATTTATTGGAGTGATGAGGTGTCGCCAAGTTGCCCAGGCTGGTCTTGAACCCGTGGGCTCGGGCAATCCTCTCGCCTCTGCCTCCCAAAGTGCTGGGATTACAGGTATGAGCCACTGCGCCTGGCGGCACATTCTTTTATCATGGAAGAATTAATTTAAAGTATTTGCCGGCTCCACAAAATATATTTAGCTTGCTTTCTGTACAATGTGGACGAGTTTAATATTCACAGTTTTGCCCACCCACAAGGACCCTGGTGAGTGACCCTCTAGTCCACGATACAAAAACATTTGTCATTTAGCTCTGCAGGTGTGCGAGGAAGGTGGAGAACCAAGCAGCCAGCTGGTGAGTGAACCTGGCTGACCACTGAGCATCACCATGCGAGCTGGGTTATTTGTCCCTTGGATCTGTAGCAGAGCAATTTTTTTAAAAACCCACAAGCAAAAGAACAATTTTGGTTTTTTGGGGGTGGTGGAGAAGTGCCTCCTCCAAAAATAATTCTTAGTCCTTGTCTTAGAAGCAAATACAAAAAACAAACACACACCCAAGAAAGTGATAATCCTTAACCAGAGAACAGAAATTTTTTTAACATACATAAAATGCTTAAATGTATCGATTTTTAAATGCTTAAGGATAGAATTTATTATTATTTTTTCATTTTTAATTTTTTTACTTTAAAGATGTGGGGTACAACTCAAGGTTAGATATACAAATGTTCATTATGCAGGTACCCTTGTTGATGAGGTGTGGCCTCCCCTCCCCTGGAAGATTCCCACTACTGCCAATCCCACATCCCCCAGCAATCTTTTTCTTACAGTATTACAATAATTGTTCAAGGTCGGCTTATGAGTGAGAACATGTGATACTTAGTTCTTTGTTTCTGTGATAGATCGCTCAGTATTATAGACTCTAAGTTCATCCAGGTTGCTGTGAAGTTCATGATTTTGTCCTTTTTTATGGCTGTGTAATATTCCATTGTGTATATGTACCACATTTTTTTTATCCAGTCCTCTTTTGATGGGCAGCACGGTTGGTTCCATGTTCTTGATACTGTGAACAATTCTGCAATAAACTTACATGTGCAGATATCTTTTTCATAGAGTGATTTGAGTTCTTCCAGGTATATTCCGAGTAGAGGGATTGCAGGGTCATATGGAAAGTCGATTTTTAGACCTTTTAGGAATCACCACACTGTTTTCCACAGAGGCTGTACTAGTTTACACTTGCATCAACAGTGTAGAAGTGTTCCCTTTTCACTGCATCCTCTCCAGCATCTGTTATTTTTTGAGCTGTTGATGATGGCCATCCTGACTGGAGTTAGGTGTGTAACATATGCCAAGAAGGAAGAGACGAGCACTTGGTGGTTAAAAAGTTTATAAAGAAAAGAAAAGAAGGGGGGTTGGCTCTATAGAGAGAAACCAGCAGCCTTTGTTCTCTTGCAGGGCACTTATAAAACCCCAGTCGAAGCTCATCGGGCTCTGAGAAGCAGTTTAGGGAGTTTGAGCTGTCAGTCGCCTGGTCGTGAGATGCAGATGTCGGCACTGTTACAAGCTGCTGGACCCACGGCCTTGAAGTGCAGACGTACACACTAAACCAGTCACTATCAGGGATGTTGTTACTCCCTTGTTTCTGCAATGTAGCCTTAGGAAAGCAAACATTGACAGTCAGAACCAGGATGAGTCAGTACCAGGATGTTATCAGTCACATAACTTTGGAATGCAGAAAGCAGATATTGGCAGTAAAGCAGTTAGTAACAGGACACTGTTAGAGCACAGTGTTAGCTTTTTGGGCCGTTGTAACTCATGATGAGTTGTTTGAACTACAACCTCCTCTCCCATCCCCCTTCAAACCCTATCAAGGTGGTATCTCAGTGTAGTCTTAATTTGCATTTCTTTGATGACTAGTGAGGCTGAGCATTTTTTCATGTATCTGTTGGTTGCTCTTATGTCTTCTTTTGAGAAGTGTCTGTTCATATCTTTTGCCCACTTTGTAATGGGGCTGTTTGTTTTTTTCTTCTCAGCACGTTTCAGTTCCTTGTAGACCCTAGATGTTAGGTCTTCGTCAGACATGCAACTGGCAAATATGTTTTCCCAGTCTGTGGGCTGTCTCCCTGCTCTCTTGATGGTTTCTTTGGTTTTGCAGAAGCTTGGCAGTTTGATGAGGTCCCACTTGTCTATCCTATCTCTTATGGCCTGAACACTTGGGGTTTTGATCAGGAATTGGCTTTTCAATTTCCATAAGAGTGTCTCCTCCATTTTCTATGGTTCTTATAGTTTGAGGTTTTATATTTAGGTCTTTGATTCATTTAGAGTTGATGTTTGTGTATGGTTATAAGTAGGGGTCTTGTTTTAATCGTCTGCATGTGGTCAGCCATTTTTCCCAGCACCATTTACTGAATAGGTTCTCCTCTTCCCAGTGGTTGGTGGTGGAGGCTTTGTCAAAGATGAGTTGGTTGAGAATTTGCTTCTGGAATCTCTATCCTGTTCCACTGGTCTAGATGTCTGTTCTTGTACCAATACCAAGCTGTTTTGATTATTATAGCTTTATAATAAAGTTTAAACTCTGGGAGTGTGATACCTCCTGCTTTGTTTTTGTTTGTTTGTTTGTTTGTTTTTTGTTTTTTGTTTTTGCTGAGGATTGTTTTGGCAATTCATGGTCGTTTATGTTTCCATATGAATTCCTGTATTGTTGTTTCCAGGTCTGAGATGAATGCTGCTGGTAATTTAATGGGTATTGCATTAAATCTGTAGATTGCCTTGCGTAGGATAGACATCTTAACAATGTTGATTATTCCAGTTCATGAGCATGGAATATTTTTCCATTTGTTTGAATCATCTTTGATTTCTTTGAGCAGTATTTTGTAGTTTTCATTGTAAAGGTCTTTGACTTCTTTGGTTAGGAAGATGCCAAGGTATTTCATTCTTCTGTGGCTATTATGAATGGGATTGTGCTTTTTATTTGGGTTTCTGTTTGTTTAATATTGATGTATAGAAATGCGACTGTCTTTTGCACATTTATTTTATACCTTGAGATTTTGCCAAAGTCGTTTATCAGTGCAAGTAGACTTTTGACAGATTCTCTTGGGTTTTAGAGATATAGAATCATGTCATCTGCAAAGAGGGACAACTTGACTTCTCCTTCTCCTATTGGATACCCCTGATTTTCTTATCTTGTCTGATTGCTCTAGCTAGGACTTCCAAGACTATGTTGAACAGGAGGGGTGAGAGTGGGCATCCTTGTCTTGTTCCAGTTTTCAGGGGAAATGGTTCCAATTTCTGTCTATTTAGCAGTATGCTGGCTGTTGGTTTCTCATAGATGGCTCTTACTATTTTGAGGTATGTTCCATCTATGCCTAGATGTTTGAGGGTTTTTATCAAGAAGAGGTGATAGATTTTATCAAAAGTTTTTCCACATCTAATGATATAATCATGTGGTTTTTGTTTTTACATCTGTTGATAGATTTAATTACATTTATGGTCTTATGAATGTTGAACCAGCCCTGCATCCTGGAGATGAAGCCTATTTGGTCGTGGTGGATGATTTTTGAGATGTGTTGTTGGATCCAATTTGCTAGGATCTTTTTGAGAATTTTAGCATCTGTGTTCATCAAGAATATCGGCCTCTAGTTCTCTTTTTTTGTTGGTTTGGGTATCAATATGATGTTAGCATCATAAAATGATTTGGGGAGAGTTCCATCTTTCTCAATTGCCTGGAATACTTTCAATAGAATTGGTATCAGCTCCTCTTTGTACATTTTGTAGAATTCTGCTGGAAAGTCATCTGGTCCAGGGCTTCTTTTTGTAGGTAGTTTTCTTGTGACATAGCAAATTTCCTGGATTGTTATTGGTCTATTTAGAGTCTCGATTTCTTCTTGTTTCAACCTGGGGAGGTTGTGTGATGTCAGAAAATCCTCCATTTCTTTTAGGTTTTCAAGTTTGTTTCCATACAAGTGTACATGGTAGTCTCTGATAATCTTTTGCATTTCTTCGGGGTCAGTTGTAACTTGATCTTTTGCATTTCTGATTGTGTTTATTTGGGCTTTTTCTCTCTTTTTCTTGGTCATTCTGGCTAGGGGTCCATCAATTTTGTTAATTCTTTCAAAGAACCAGCTTTTTGTTTTGTTGATGTTTTCTATGATATTTTTGTCTTCTATGTCCCGTATTTGAGCTCTTATTTTGGTGATTTGGAGTCTTCTGTTAAAGTTGGGGTTTTGGTGGTCTTCTCTTTCCGTCTCCCTTAGGTGATCTGTTAGGCTCTCCACTTGTGATCTTTTCATATTCTTGTTGTGTGCTCATAGAGATATAAATTATCCTCTTAGAACTGATTTCATGGCATCCCAGGGGTTTTGGTAAGATGTTTATTCATTTTCATTTGCTTTCAGGTATCTTTTAATCTCTGTTTTGATTTCCATGTTGACCCAGGAGTTGTTTAGCATCATGCTGTTCAGTGTCCACGTCTTTGAAGGTTTGGGGGAAACTTTGTTATTGTTGATATTTATTTTTATTCCACTGTGGTCTGCATGAGCCTCCCAAGTAGCTGGGACTACAGGCATGTACCACCAAGCCCAGTTAATTTTTTTTCAGAGACATAGTCTTGTTATGTTGTCTAGGCTGGTCTGGAACTCCAGGGCTCAAGCAATTGTCCCACCTTGGCCTCCCAAAGTGCTAGGATTACAAGAATGAGCCATTGCACCTGGCCCAAAAGATAAGCACTTTTTCTTCATTAATATTATTATTAATTATTGCCCCCTACCTCAGAGGATTTGGGGAGGATCAAATTAGATAAATGCATATGAAAACATAGTAAATAGGAGCTCATACATTTCTTCTGATTTGTGCAGAAGTCTTACCAGAGGCATTTTCCTGTCGACACCAGCTCAAAATATTTCCAACTCTGCCATACAGAACATCATTCAGGGGCATAAAGCGACGAGTGTTTTGTGAATAGCTAGTAACAAGGAGGTGGTTATTTTCCCAGAACAGGGACTAAGGGAAAACAAAGAGAAAATTAAAATAGGAAATAGAATCAAAATAGATTTCTCAGGCACAATGTCATCAAGACCAGTCAGGCAATCCTTTCTCATTCAACTCTGGCCTACCGTGCAACTGAACTTTCTTTCTGTCTTTATTTACCTGTTCAAAGAGTGCTGCCATCTCTCCTCCCTTTAGTTCAAGGGGATCATGCAAATGTTAAGGAAATATTTACCCTGTAGTACAAAATATATATGCATGTGGTAAGGTCCACACATGAAAAATGACCATGAGACCTGGGTTCGAATCCTGACTCTGTCATATACTAGACAGGTCATCTTGACCAAGCCATGCAACTTACCTGTGACTAAGTTTCCACTTCTGGAGAATGTGAAGCATGAGCCCTTTCTCTTCATCCACGGCTGTGGTGAGAATAATACACAACCCCAAAAGGCACTTCCTAAAGTGTAAAGTGCCTCGGAAATATATTACTTTTACATTATACCTTATAGTTTCTACCATAAATAGCATTTTTGTAATACAATAATACAATACAACTGAACAAAACAATCAGACAAATCCCCCACTTCTCATCTCATCTGATCTTCAGTGGTCCAGCCGGTCTATCTCTAGACTGGAATGTCCCCAAGGGCAGGGGCTGTGGTTTTTCACTGTTGCGTACTTAACCCCTAGCACAATGCCTGGTATACAGATGTAGCTCGGTAAACATTTACTGAATTCTACAACTAGCACCAAATCTATGTGAGAAGAGAACACAAATGATGCTCCCCCTTTTTACTGACAGGGAGGCAGCAAGGTTCAAAATGCAACCTATACTTAAAAATCATGTTTTCAGTCTATTATATCTTTGAACCTGACAGCTCCATTTATCTCCCACCCCCCATAAATAACACACAATGGATAAATCAGGTCAAGAACTATTGTGTCAGAGAAATAAAAATGGTATCTAACTTTCTGTAAACTCAAGGTATTGTTCTAAGCAAGCATTTTACGTAGATTTTTCACTTTTTGTCATTTTATTAGAGTGTAGACAGAATATGGATATGTGGTTTTCTTAAAGAAATTGGTACTGAATAAATATAATCTTAAGACCCATTAAAAGAAGACATTGGTCTCCTGAGAGAATACTGAGGATGAAGATTTTCTGAATTACTTAAGGTTCACACCATTGGGCCAGTTAGGATGGAGGTTATTTAGAAATAGCCAGAGGTAGAGGTCCAGTGTGAAAGGCATGGTCAGTCCTGAAGTCCTTGTGATGATTCCTGCACTGACTTGCAGACTTGGGAAATGTCCTTCTGCCCACAACTGGGCAAAAGACCCAGAATCACTGCTGGGGACTAAGCTGCCTTCCCACAGAGACTTCAGCACAGGCATTGTGAGTTTGTTGCTAGATGTTTCAGTGACACTGCAGGATGCTGGGAGCAGCTAGCCTCACACCTGGCCTTTGCACTATCCATCTCCATGGAGACAGAGGAATGTTTTACCCAAGATGGTTATAGAGTTACCTTGTCTCTAGGAATAGAGTGCCTGGAGAGGTTAATAAAAAGGTCATAGTCCGAGGGAAGCACATTACAGGGATCCTTGTCCAGCACTCCATTAAAGGCTTCCCAGATGGCTGTGCAGTTCTTGTCCCTGTGCAAAAGTACAAAGTGGGAAAAAATCACAATGTGATGTGAAATATTTCCATTTCTCTAACTGATTTTGTCATAGATTGTTGCTGCAGAACTAGGTATACAAAAAAGGCAATGAACTGTCATGGCTTAGGTGATGGATTTAGAAATCTTATGTTGAAAGTGTCTCTCAGAAGGTGCTGCACAGATTTCCCAGTGCTAAAGAATAAAGGCCTGGCACGGTGGCTCACACCTGTCTGTAATCCCAGCACTTTGGGAGGCCTAGGTGAGAGGACTGCTTGAGCCCAGGAGCTTGAGACCAGCCTAGGCAACATATCAAGAACTGTCTCTTAAAAAAAAAAAAAATTAGCCAGGCATAATGGCACACACATGAAGTCCCAGTCATTGATGTAGGGGGAGGGACTTAGGTGGAAGGTTCACCTGGGCCCAGGAGGCTCTGGTGAGCAGTGACCATGCCACTGTACTCCATCCTGGGCAGTAGAGTAAGACTAAAAAAAAAAAAAAAAGATTATATATATCTCCCCCCAGGTTCAGAGACAAGCAGAAAAGGCACCAAGCTAGAAGGTGACAATTCCAATAAACCTTATTGACAAGTCCAACAAGGGGACTTTGGCCCCTCCAGCCACATAGCTTCGGGTGCCTCTTCCTTTAGACATGAGGGTGGGGCCAGTCCCATTCACCGGGTTTCTCCAGCAGCTTGGAAACAAGTGAGACTGGCAGGCAGGAATTGTGAAACCAGGAGGAAGTGCCCACTGTTGTGAAAAGCTTCCACCTTGTGGCAAGGCAGACTGGATGCCCTATAGTGCCAGCCCCACTCTTGAGGTCCACACTAGCTTTCAAGGAAATATTTTTATTTCACCGTGGGTGCACCTTTTATTATTCTCTCCTCTCTCTTATTTGCCTGAAATGTGACACAATGAAAACAAATGACACAGGGATGAGGCATTACGAAAACGGGGGAAGTGAGTCCAAAGAAGGAACAAAAATCAGTAAGAATGGCAGCGTTGAAAAGAAACACCCGAACTTTAAGAGTTCTCTAGATTAGAGGATCTGACATGTGAATTCCCAAAGGACCTGGACTCAAGGAATTCCAGCTGGAGATCACATTCTGGGGGCTGAGGGATCCGAATAAACACACGATCATACTTTGGCTGGCAACAGGCTGGCATTCAAACTGACCTCTACCCAACTCCCCTCTAGACCGAACGGCCCCCAGCCTCCTACACACACACACACACACACACACACACACACACACACACACACACACACATCCCTCACCTCCAGGCCCCGCACAGTGCACCCGTCACCTGCAGACTCCCGCTTCCTGCAGCCCCCCTCCCCTCCAGACCCCATCCTCCACACACGGCCCCCACGTCCTCTACGACCCTCGCCCTCTCCACGTCCACCTCCCACGTCCAGACCTCTCCCGCCCCAGCACCCGCTCTCCACCCCCCCGGACCTTAAGGCCCCGCTGTCCCCTCTCCCCGCGTCCCCCTGCCGCCCCACCTCGGCGCTCACCTCAGCTTGGGGCTCAGCAGCGCGCTGTACTCGGCGCAGCGGCCCAGGAAGATGTCGCGCAGGTGCGGGCTGGTGCCCTCCCCGCGCCACCGCGCGCGCGCCCCGCCGGCCGCCAGCAGGAGCAGCAGCTGGAACCGCAGCGGGGCCCGCGGCCACCGCGACAGCGCGCGCGCCCGGACTGCCATCGAGGGGACTTTGGCAGCCTCCTGCCTCCCTGCTCACGCCCTCCCCTCCCACCGAGGCGGCGCTCCGAGAGGACGCCGGGCACCCCTCTCGCCCTCACGCCTCACGGTTTTCGGTTCCTCTTTCTTCTTCCCTTGCAAGGCTGGGCTTGGGACAATGCCCAGGACAGGACTACCTTGGCCCAGGCTAATGCTGACCGGAGTCCTCGAGGAGGGAGCCCCAAGAAGGAGCGAAGCCGGAGCAGGCGGGAGAGTTCAGCCATCAGAAGAAGAAAGACTTTTCTGGCTCCGACTGTAACTTTGACAGACACCCTCTCCCACTGGCCGACGATAAGTGGCTTTGGTCTGTTCCCAGGAAATAGTAACCACAACAACTAATATTTATTGAGTTGTTACTATGTGCCAAGCACTCTGCAAGCGTAATGTTAACTTACCTTTCACAGCATCCCTCCTTGCTAGGTTTATAATTATCTCCATCTTACAAATGAGTAAACTCTGGATTCATAGGTTCTGCAGCCACTGATTCAACCAATCGTGAATGGGAAACGTTGGGGGAGGGGGGGAATGGATAGCTGTCATTATCTTGTCACTAACCCCTAAGCAACACAATAGGTACTTAGATAGTATTTACATTGCATTAGGTATTATAAGGAATCTAGAAATGACTTAAAGTAGATGGGAGAATGAGCATAAATTATATGCAAGGACTAGGCCATTTTATATAAGGGACTTAAGCATCTGTGGATTTTGGCATCCAGGGGGGTCCTGGAACAAATCTCCAAGGATATCAAGGGCCAGATGTCACTGAGGTCACAATCTTCCTTCCTGATAGATGCAAAATCCTGGACACAATCAGCTGAAGAGAGCCAGGATTAATAGAATTCCACGTGGAGGGCCAAGTCCTCAATTCTTGCAGTAATGACTGCTGTGAACTCTGAGTGACTGGCAAGCACTTGATAAACATGGAGGGGTGGGGTGTTCTATGACATCTTATTTGAATCTCTTTTTTCTATAACCCAAATCCACATTCTCCTGTCTAGGTCCTCCTTAAGTCAATCCACTTTCCAGGGAAACGTTTTCTATTCTTTCAATAATTTTGTTTCTGGTGTTTACTTCCACACTTCTAAATAATATGCCTATATGCTGTTTCTTGATGTTTCTGCTTTAGATGTTGATTGCCTAGTATAGAAAATGAGATTCTAGCTTTAAGCTCACACCTAAGAATCCATCCTTTTGTACCCTTATTCACCCAGTGTGGTTATATTACAGTTTTAAGTCAATTATTGGTATTTACATTATTATGATCTCTTATTATTCATGGCTGAGCTTAAAGCATTCTATAATTACATTTCCTTTGTTGTAAACCTCTTGTTTACCCTAGTGGTAATAACTGTCTCCCCCCCACCTACCACTAACATGTTCGCTTGCTTGGTATTTTATATACACTTATGGTCAAGCTCTGTAAGACATGTAAATGTCTCAATGCATTCAAAAGTTTCAACCAACATTCTGGGATGGGGTGTAAGATTTCTTTCTTCTTTTTTTTGTGGGGTGCAGGGGGAGGCTTGTTTTGGGAAAACATCCTTCCCGGAGCTGTTCAGTTTTTGTCCTAATTGGAGCTTGTGGCTCTCACTACTTTCTGCATAGTTGTTGTCCTGGTACCTCCCTTCCAGCGCTCCTGTGTTGGATGCCCTATTTCCTAGACCTTGCGTCCCCCTCTTCCTAGTTTTATGGAGCACATCTTCCAAAAGCTTCTCAAGAAGATATATAGGGGCTAAACCTTTTGAGATTTGTGCATAATAATTCAAAATGTCATTAGTCTACCCTCACACTTGACTGAGAATTTGGTTAGGCAGAATTTTAAATAGGAAATTGGTTCCCTTCAGATACTCGAAGACAGTGCTCCATTGTCCTCCATGTTGCTATTGAATAAATCTGAAGTCATTTTCCTTACCCTGTTTATTCAACCTGTTCTTCTCCTCTGGAAGTTTTTAGAATTTATTTTCATCCTCAGGGGTATGAAATTTCAGAGATAAACTTAGGGAGGAGTAGTTTTAGTCTCTGTGCAAATTAGCCAATGAGCCGTTTTAATCTGCAAATGCATATTTTTATTTTTATTTTTTTTAAATAAAGATGTGGGGTACAATTCAGGGTTAGGTATACAAACGTTGATGATGCAGGTACCCTTGTTGACGAGGTATGCCCCTCCCTCCCCTAGCAGTTTCTCTCAACTGCCAATCCCACCCTCCCCTCCCCTGACAGTTTCACCACTACTGCCAATCACTTTCTTATAGTATTATAATTGTTCAAGGTCCACTGATGAGTGAGAACATTTGGTACTCTGTTCTTTGTTTCTGTGATAAACCACTGAGTATGATCGACTCTAAATCCATCCAAGTTGCTGCGAAGTTCATATGTTTGTCCTTCTTTATGGCTGCATAATATTCCATTGTGTATATGTACCACATTTTTTTATCCAGTCCAGCCTCAATGGGCAACAAGTTTGGTTCCATGTTTTTGCTATTGTGAATAGAGCTGCAACAAACATACGTGTGCTGGTCTCTTTTTCGTAGAATGATTTGAGTTCCTCTGGGTATATTCCCAATAGGGGAATTACTGGCTCATACGGAATGTCAATTTCTAGTTCTTTCAGAAATCGTCACACTGTCATCCAAAGAATTTGCACTAGTTTGCATTCCCACCAGTAGAAGTGTTCCTTTTTCTCTGCATCCTCGCCAGCACTGTTGCTGTTTGTTTTATTAATGGTGGCCATTCTTACCGGGGTTAGGTGGTATCTCAATGTGGTTTTGATTTGCATTTCTCTGATGATGAGTGAGACTGAGCACTTTTTCATGTGTCTGTTGGTCGCCCGTTTATCTTCTTTTGAGAAGTGTCTGTTCATGTCTTTTGCCCACTTTTTAATGGGGCATATCTTTAAATGCTGAGAAATGTCCCAATTTTTTTGGTAATTTCTTCTCCTATAATTCCTCTGTTTTCTCTTTCTGAAATTCCTATTTTTCATGTAGCAATGACTTCTTGTTCTCTAGCTTTCTTATATTATTCTCTCCTATTTTTGTCTTTTTCTTATACTTCCTTGAGTATAAATTTATCGTCTTCCAACTTATCTATGTAATCTTTTTGTTTTAAAATTTCAGAGCTCTTTTTTTTGGTAATATAGTCTTCTGTTGCTGTTTCATGGATATTTCTGAGACTATTATTGCTGATGTAGGTTTTTCATTTTTCATCTGTCAACTGTTTCCTTTGAGTGCCTTTCTATCCAATTCCATTTTGGCAACTGGCTTTAATATGAGACTATTTTCTCAAATAGCTGATGACCGTTGGCTGGTTGTTTTTATGAACATAAAATAAACATAAGACACTATTTAGAAGCAAGCTCAATGCACATGGTCAGGGTTTGTCAGGATGAAAACACTGCACTCTTCCATTAGGAGAGTCCTGCCATTTTCTCTTGGACAGTTTTCTCAAGAAGGAATATTCCAGTTTTTTACCTGGAAGGATATAAATCTGAATGCCAGTAATGAGGAGTTGAGATGGGAAAGGGGAAAGAAGATTGGGGGAATTTCACTATTCAGTATAAAGATTTTTACATATCTCTTCCCTCTCACATTTTCAGTAGATGTTCTGGCTTCAGTAACACCTGGTACTCCATAATCCAAAGTCCCTTTGGTCAAGCATCTCCAGGAAGTAAATTCCAGCTTTCTACTGGAGAGGTGTGGAGGCTAAAGCAACTCCATCCTGGATGCTAATCTGCTGTGTTGGCTTCTGATTAACCAGTTCTGGGACAGCCTCTAAGACTTCTTGTGTATCTATTGTTCCTTGCATAAGAGCAGGTACTTACCATAAACCTTGCCCTTAGCAGGGCTTGGTGGTTCAGCCTGTAATCCCGCACTTTGGGAGGCTGAAGTGAGTGGACTGCCTGAGCCTGCAGGTTCGAGACCTGCCTGGGTAACTTGGCGAGACCTCATCTCTACAATAAAATTAAAAAGTTAGCCAGATGTGGTAGCACACGCCTGTAGTTCCAGCTACTTGGAAGGCTGAGGCGGAAGGATCGCCTAAGCCCAGCAGGTCGAGACTGCGGTGGCCAGGAGTGGCCACTGTACTCCAATCTGGGTGACAGAGTGAGACTCCAACTCAAACAAAACAAAACAAAAACCTTGCCCTTAGGCCAAACAACCTTGATGTTATCAAACTTCAAAGGTCCTACATATCCCTTATGAATCACCCTTAGCCCTAGGTCTGGGGAGTAAAAGTGCCATGATTCACCGTCTCATCTCACTACTGCCTGAGACACAGATGTGACTTCTGTTTGTAAGTCCCTATTAACTGTTTCTTTTTAAGAAACTGGATTTGTCAGCCTCTTTCTTCAGCCTCTCAGCTCCCTTGGACTTTGGGAGAAGTTTACACAGACTTGCCCACCATGACACAGGTGGAGGGAGAGAAGATGTTGCTGCCCAGGATTAGGGAGGGATTTCTTAGATTTCCAACCATTTCTTTGATTCCTGGCCCCACTGCCACCCCATCTCCATCTTGGCTGTAGCTGGTTCTTCCAACCTCACTGCCTTTTAGGGGTTCTATGGCATCAGACAACTTTCTTCTCAGGTTACACTCCCCTTCTCTGCTAGCCAGCTTAGGTTTCTGTTTTCACCGGCCAGTGCTTCCTCATTGCCTTTCTGCCTTCCCAAAATCTCTTGCTGAAGTCTCCTCTTCCATTCTCCTTTCCCTCATGGGTTATTCCTTTTTTTTATTTTGTTTATTGTCATGAGGGGTTGTTTTGAAGGAAGAAGTCTTTTATACCTCACAGACACTTAAAACATGACTCTCTTTTGATGTGTGATATAATAGGAAATACACAGAGCCACCTCTCAAGTATTCATGCCTAAATAAAATCTGAATCTGAATCTGAGCAAACCTTCAACTTTCAGGAAATATGGGAACAGAGGGGCATGGTAAGTGAATGATACCATAGGCAGTAATGTATTGCAACTGGCTGGCAATATTTGACGGATACAGTTTCAGGAATCTTGTAAACCATTTGTTAAACATAGCTGTTATTAAAATTATATTATAAATGTAATAAATATATCAAAAGCAAAGATAATAAACACACAAAATGCATCATTTTTAATAATTTTACTATATTTTATGATTATCTATGCTCTTAAGTATACTTACATTTATTTTTTCATCTATATTAATAGGATAAATATTATATAATAGTGTGCAACTTCTTCTAACTCTATGTCCAGCAAGTAAAAAAAAAAGGAGTTGGAAAAAAAGACTGTGCTTTTTCCAACTGTGTTCAGTGACGTCATATTGGCAGTTTGAAATCAGCTATGATGGTAGTATTTACATCAAGGAAACCAGAAAATACTACAAAGCAGAGCCCATTCACCCCATTCCACCCTAACTGAAATATTATTAAGCATTTACCAGCACAGTACTGATTACAGGTATTGGAATCAGTAAAACTCAGACTGTAGAAAATCATTGCAAACAAATGATTCACTTTCTAAAACAAACAAATGAAAAGAAAAAGAGGGAAGAGAACCTATAAATTAAAAGATACTAGGAAGACAAAATACATTTTATGGTGCTTGTTTAGATATAGATAAAACAGACAACTATAAATAATTATGACACAACCAGGGAAATTTGAACTTTGACTAACTATTAAGTAATTGATGTTAATTACTTTAGTTACAAAAATGGTATTGTGGTTTTAAGACGGTGCATACTTTGTATTTAGAAATACATACTGAAATATTTACAGATTTCAGGTAAAATTAAGTCTGAGATTAGCTTTGAAATAATTCAGGAAGGGGGAAAGTAGTACATAATTGGGGTATAAATAAATCAAGAGTGGCCTTGAGTTGATGTTCACTATTATTGGGTAAAAGGTACACCTCGGGAGGCCAGGTATGGTGGCTCATGCCTGCAATGCCAGCACTTTGGGAGGCCAAAGCAGAAGGATTGCTTGAAACCAGGAGTTCTCAACAGCTTGGGCAACATAGCAAGACTCCATTTTTACAACAACAAAAAAAAAATTAAAAATAAGCTAGGTATGATGGTGCATGCTTGTAGTCCCAGCTACTGGGGAAACTGGTGTGGAAGGATCACTTGAGCCCAGGAGGTTGAGGCTGCATTCAGCATGATCATGTCACTGCACTCCTGCCTGGAAGACAGAGTGAACCTGACTCAAGAAAAAAATGTTTAAAAATTAGCTGGGCATGATGGCATGAGCCTGTAGTCCTAGCTACTTGGGAAGCTGAGGCAGGAGAATCCCTTAAGTCCAGGAGTTCAAGGCTGTAGTGGGACATGATGGTACCACTGCACTTCAGTATGTGTGTGACAGAGCAAGACCCTATCTCTGAAAAAAATATAAATAATAAAAGGTATATGAGAGTTATAAAAATCTTTCTACTATTATATATTTTTGAGATTTTATCTAACAGAAACTTTTTGAACTTTTCAGGTAGGTAATTCAAGTTCTTAAACTCAATAATTAAGGAAATGAAACAAACATACCCAAAAGTACACAAAATGTAACTCCATGAATTTTCACAAAATAAATAACCAGCACCCGGATCAAAAGTGATGTTCAAAATGCACACTGTAAACAACAAAACACTGCTGAAAGAATTTAGAGGAGACCTAACTACTTGGAGAGATATACTACTTTTATGGATTGGAAGACACAATACTGTTACAATGTCAATTCTTCCCAAATTGATTTTAAGATTCAATGCAATTTCAATGAAAATCCCCAAAGTTTTTTTTAAAAATAGAAATTGAAAAGCGCATTTTAAAATTTATACTGATGTAAAAAAAATCTAGAATAGCCAAAACAATTTTAAGAAATAAGAACAAAGCAGGAGAATCTATACTACTGTTTGATTTCCAAACTTATTATAAAACTACAAAAATAAAGACAGCATGGTATTGGTGTAAGGATAGAAACACAGATAAATGTAGTAAAAAGAGTCCACAAATAGGCCCACACAAATATGGTTGATTGATTTTCAACAGACACCAAGGTAATTCAATGAGGATAAAGGTAATCTTTTTAAAATATGGTGTTGGTTAATAACTAAAGTAACTAAAGCAATTAACATCAATTACTTAATATTTAGTCAAAGGTCAAGTTTCCCTGGTTGTGTCATAATTATTTATAGTTGTCTGTTTCAGTCTATATATAAACAAATAATAAACTTCATACCATACATAAAAGCTAACCAAGAATACAGCATGGACCTAACATAACATCTAAAAGTATAAAGACTTGTGGGCAAAGATTTCTAGTTATAACACCAAAAACAAGTTCCATAGGATAACAAATTGATATGCTGGACTTCACCAAAATTAAGAAATTCTACTCTTCAAAAGGCACCACCAAGTAAACGAGCAATCTACAAACTGGAATGTACTTGTAATACATGTATCTGAGAAAGGAATATATGTAAAGTATAGAAAAAATTCTTAAAACTCAAAAGTGATAAGAAAACAATTGCAATTTAAAATAGGCAAAATGGTTGAACAGATACCTCACCAAAAAAGATGTTCCACTCTTAGTGTTTGGCAAAGGAAAAATGAAAATATAGGTCTAGCCCAAGATTGGTAGATTAAATGTTTGTTGACACTTAATTCATAACTCAAAACTGTAAACAATGCAAATATACAACAAGAGAATAGATTAACAAACTGTAATATAGTTATACAATGGAATACTACTCAACAATACAAAGAAACAAATTACCACACTAATGAATCTGAAAACTTCTGCTGAATGAAAGAAATCAGATGTAAAAGAATATAAACTATTATTCCACTATATAAAGTTCTAGAAGAAATAGGATGCTGATGTATAGAATTGGGGAAAAAGAAATTTCAGATGGGACTAATTGCCTCAGCAAAAGCAGAATAAGGGAAGACTATGGAGTTTTCTCTGAAAAAAAAAGTTTAGTTTGACTGGCAAACAGGATACAGATGGAGATCTGACAGAAAAGTTAGGATCATTTCTTAAAAAGTCCTTGAGCACAATGCTAAGGCATTTAGACTTTTTCCTCTTGAACATTGAGTTATCATTGATTCCCATACTTCCTTATTATTTTATTTATTTATTTATTTATTTTTGAGTAGGAGTCTCTGTTGCCCAGGCTGGAGTGCAGTGACATGCTCACGGCCACCATAGCCTCGACCTGCTGAACTCAGGCCATCCTTCCACCTCAGCTTTCCAAGTACATGGAACTACATGTGCGTGTCACCACACTTAGCTAATTTTTAAAAAATTTTATTTATTGTAGAGACCAGGTCTCGCCAAGTTGCACAGACTAGTCTCAAACCCCTGGGTTCAGGAAATCCTCTCGCCTCTGCCTCCCAAAGTACTGGAATTACAGGCATGAATTACTGAGCCTTGCCAAAAGCTTTTGTTGGCCAGAATTCTTGGTTGCTAGAGGATGAAGAGAGATTATGCACTTAAAGGTCTTAGAATAGTATGTTTTATAGTGTGCTCTCAATTAATGTTTTGAACACTTACCATCATATCATATGCTTATTGTGTTTTTTGTCTGTGAGAGGCTAAATAACAAGCCTGCAAAGATGTCTATGTCCTAGTCCCTGGAATCTATGCATATGTAACTTTACATGGTAAGAGGACCTTTGTGAATATGATTAAAGATCTTGACATAGGGAAGTTATACTGGGTTATCTAGATAAATTCAATACAATCATAAGAGCCCTTACAAGAGGAAGACAAGTGGATCAGAGACACAGAGAAGGTGACATGATGGCAAAAGCAGAGAGACATTTGAAGATACCATGCTACTGGTTTTGAAGGTGCAGAAAGGGGCCATGAGGTAGGGGATGCAGGCAGACTTTAGAAGCTTGAAAAGCTACGGAAACATTCTTCCCTTAAGGCTCCAGACGGAACAAACCTTGCTGATAGTTTGACTCTGGCCCAGTAAGAACTTGGAGCTTTTGGCCTTCAAAAGAGAATAAATTAAACTTTTGGCCTACAAGAGAATAAATTCATGCTGTTTTAAGTCACTATGTGTAGCAATTCGTTATAGCAGCAATAGGAAACTAATACAGATCTTGGTACCTGAAACTATCCCTCTCCCTACCCCTCTTTTTCCTTCAGATTCAAGGCAGAATTGGGGACATTGCCAAGAACAGGACTATTATTCTTGTCTAGTCTTGACCAGAGTCCAGAAGGAAGACACCCCAAACAAGAAAGGTTGGAGAATAAGTGGGTTCGGTCATCAGAAGAAAGTTCTAGGCCCAAATGATGACAGCTCTGCTGCAACAAATACTCAAATCAGGCAAGTAATTTGGATTTGGATAACGGGTAGAGGCTGAAGGAATTCTCAGGAACATGTTAGAAAAAATCTAAATTGTCTTGAATAGACTGTTAGTAGAAATATGGGTGTTGTGATGGCTCAGGAGAAAGTGAAGAGCATGATAGACAACCTGTATCATCTTAGGAAATGCCTAAATTATCATAATTTGTGGAAATATAGATGTTAAAAGTACTGCTGGTGAGGATTCACAAGGAAATGAGAAACACATCTTTGAAATCGAAGGAAAGGGAGTTCCTGTAATATAGTGGTAGGAAGCTTAGAAGGATTGTGTCCTGTAGTTATAATAGAACTTATAAGCAATACACTTCTATAGTTGGTTTCCCAGCAAAGCATTGAAGATGTGACTTAGTTTTTGTTGCTCTTAGCAAAATGTGAGAGAAAAGAGATAGAGAGAACTGTTACAAAATGGAACCAGAATTGGATAATTTAACTTTCAGCCTCTCTGGATTGCAAAGTATGTTAAATTTAGGAGATCCACTGTGAGGAAAGAAAGCATGCTCTGGAAAGAATAATGTGGCTGGACATCCTTCTTAAATTTTATTTTTAAATTTAAATTGTAGTACAACATACACAACATAAAATGTATCATCTTAAGTATAGACAATCTTTTGCTGCTTCTTGGGATGTACAAAATGTTACAGCACCCAGTCACACAAAGGGCTCTTTGAAGAGACATGTGTGACTCATGGATACTTCCTCAACCAATCTCAGCAGAAGCCAAAAGTAGAGACAAGCTTACTTAGAAAACATCTGTGGAGTTGCCCTCAAAATAGTGAATTCTCATTACCAACAGAAACATTTTCAAGTTGGAGTAAAAGGGACAGAGAGGATAAAATGCAGTCAGGCTCCCAATTATACAGGCAGAAAACAGGCGAATAAAACCACTCAGTGGCAGTCATGTGCTACTCTTCATAAAAAATGACTCTAAGGGTGAACACACAGGTAGAGGCAGATGCATGAGACACGTTATTCCTAGGCTTTGAAACCTTATGGCGTCTGCCCAGCTGGACTTTGAAAGCGATTGGCTGGCGACTCCTTTTTGCCTTTCATGTTTTTTGAATGGAAATGTCTGTTACCCTATGCCTGTCCCACTAGTTTTGGAGCACAGAACTTGCTCTAAACAGAGAATTTTGCTAGAGGCCAGGTGTGGAGGCTTACATCTATAATCCCAGCACTTTGGGAGGCCAAGGAAGACGGATCACTTCTGGCCAGGAATATGAAACCAGTCTGAGCCACATAGCAAGACTTCATCTCTATTATGTTTGTCACAGAATGGATTACACCCAGAGTGGTACCCTTGCCTAATTTACATACCGTATTTGGGACTTTTAAGCTGATGAGATTTAGGACTTGAGCTGGTGCTGTCATGGGTTGAAACTCTGGGGAACTTGGGATGGGCGAATTTATTCCTCATGTGGGATGGATGTGTTGTTGCGGGCCAGAGGGTGGACTATGTATGGTAAGCCAAACAATAGACTCCCCAAAGATGTCTACATCCTACTCCCTGAAACACGTGAATACGACGAATGTCTTTCTTGGCGAAAGATTTTGTAGGAGACATGTACTCACAGACATACACACCTCTGGATGAGACAAAATTTATTATTCATAGTACAAGTAGCAGCCAGAGCAACACTGCGTTGCAGCTCCCCATGTCCCAATCCTACAATGTGATACAAGAGCCAAGTGTTACCTCTGCATTAAGTGTGTTGCACTACAGAAGGGAGCCCCAATTTAAACACACACACACACACACACACACATTTAAATATACTTTTAGAATTTTTTTCAAAATGAGGTCATGCTTGTCATTATTACCCAGGCTAAAGCATAGTGGCTATTTACAAGTATGATCATAACACATCACAGCCTCAAACTTGTGGGTTCAAGGAATCCTTCTGCCTCAGCCTCCCGAGTGGTTTCTCCCAGTATACACCACTGCACCTGGGTAAGAGTCCCAAGAATCTAGTCTTTTATGGGGCTGCTGGCGTATCTGCTTATCTGCCCCTCCAGAGAGATATTCCTTACTCCTAGAGTATAGGCAAAGCCTCTGGGGAAGGAAAAGAGAAAGCTTTATCTTTATTTCCTTGAGATGTCTCTAGGGGAGGAAATAGTTTCTAGTTTCACTATCCTTAAGTGTCTTCTTTATAGAAACATTCTTAACTTGGATATAAATACCTTTATTCAGAGAGTCTGTGCAGAAATGTGAGCTATACATGAAGAACTGTTTTCTTCAATAACTCAAGCGGCAAAAGGAAAAAAAATCTATTATCTTCAATACAACAAAAAATGTGAAAAACCAAATTTTACAAGGCTAGACATGGCAGAAGGGGGAAAGGAACTGCTACCCTATATGATTTTAAAGAGAAAGATCCTGCCAAGATAAGAAAAAAATCTCCTAGTAGGGTAAGGAGTAAATAAAAAGAGGCACAAATTGCAATTAGCTTGCAGAAGACATATTATGTAATATATGCTGCTTAATTATTAGCAAAATGTGGGGAAGCAACAAATCAATGCTATTTTTGGATTCTTACAGACATTATCTGACAGAATTAGATTTTAAAAAAAGGGGGGGAAAAGGCAAATAAACTTGCCACACATTTAATAACTATTCCTGGGAATATAATTGCAAATTAGAGAAGTCAGATATTGTTGATTCATTTGTTCTTTACCAACTGTATACTGAATATTCACTTATTATGTATCATGCAAATAGACACGATCCCCCTTCCTACAGAGAAATCAAACAAATAAAATTACATCTACAAAGACATTAAAAACAATAATGGAATACTTAACCTAAGGTGATCAGAAAAGACCTCTTTAAGGAAGTAATGTTTAATTTGGTCCTATTTTTAAAATTCAATACTATAGTTCTTTAAAATCTAATTTTTAAGATCCTATCTCTCCTCTGTTTAAACCGTTCAATTGCTATTCCTCTCATGCACACACAAAAAAACTAGAGGCCCAATAATGGTCTGAAGAGTCCTTCATGATTTGGTCCCCCAATACTCCCCTGACTTCCCTTACTACTGTTTCCATAGCATGTATTATCTTCTAAATATTATAAAAGCTTATTTATTATGCTCATTATCTAGCTCTCCTCAACAGGATATAAGTTCCGCTAGGGAATGATCTTTGTTTTGTTCACTGTTGTATCCCAAATGTCTGTGGACTCTATTTATTATTTTTGCTTAATGAACATAAAATGATTTTATTACTTAACAAAAATTAAAACATAACAAAGGTATCACATACAATATTATATTAACATTTAAATATAGCATAGAAAAATATTACAAAATAAGAAAAGCAAAAACTAGGTAACATTTTATTCAATATGATGGGTGTGCTTGCCTGTTTATAAGTTCATTCCAGTCTGGAACACAGGAAGATAATGCTACCCGCATATCTGCAATACCATTCAACCCATTTCTTTCTTTTGTTTTTAACTGGGTTAAGATAGAAAATCCCAGTTCACACAAACTAGTTGTTGTGAATGGTAGTAACAACAGGACACTCTTTCTACTTAGCAAAGGAAAGTCTTCCTTTATCTTAATCCAAAATGCTGATAAACTTAAGGTCTCATAATCATTCTTCAATGTATATGAAGAACTTAGCTGCAATAATTCATTCTCTTCTTCAGGCATCAAATTTAGCTCCATTATTGATTCAGTGTTTCGAAAAGCAAATGGATCTTTCACCCAACTGTTTTCCCTTAATGTTTCAAATTTCTCTTCTGGAAAGAAATGGTTGAAAGTTTGAGACAGAGAAGTGAGATGCAACAATATCTCTACTTTTATTTCTTTCAAAATGTTTTCATTAATGATATTCTCTTCAATATGTTGCAAAAATCTTGGAAACATGTAGTAGCTAGGACGATGACTTTTAAGCCTTACTTGCCATAACAATAATGTCTTTCGGAATGCCTGGATACGTTCGGCATGTTGGAATATATCATTGTTTTTCCCCTGTAGTTTTAAACTCAGTTCATTAAGAATGCCAAAAATATCAGTTAAATACGCCAATTTTGTTATCCAAATATCATCTTCAAAAATATTTGCCAAGTGAGATTTTTTGTCAATGAGAAAAAAATGAATCTCATTCCTGAGTTCATAAACC
Source organism: Tarsius wallacei (assembly GCA_963574415.1). Classification (NCBI taxonomy): domain Eukaryota; kingdom Metazoa; phylum Chordata; class Mammalia; order Primates; family Tarsiidae; genus Tarsius; species Tarsius wallacei. The sequence goes on from CAUYQG010091619.1 coordinate 31,780, forward strand.
CTGTTTAGTACTTTCCCTTGGGACAACCAACGGACTTTGGTATGATATAGTAAGTGAGTGTGATTAGTTCCAATCTCTGAACAAAATGTTTCAAGAAGTCGGCTATTCAGTGAGCTTCCTTTAATAAAATTAACAACTTTCACTGCATTTTTCAATACTTCCATGAGATTTTGTGGAATTTCTCTGGATACTAAACCTTCACGATGTATAAAACAATGATTCCACACAGCACCATTATTAGTAACTTCTAGCAATTTTTTAATTACTCTGCTATGTTTTCCAGTTATGCTTGCTGTTCCATCACTTGTAATTCCTTTACAGTTTTTCCAGTTTAATTTATATTGACCAACAATGCACTTTTCTAACTCTGTAAAAATATCTAATCCACTTAGATGCGAGGTTAAATTTAAAAGACACAAAAAATCCTCCATAAAATCATCTTGCCAGGCATATTTGACATAAACCAAAAGTGTTGCACAGCTTCCAATATCATTACTTTCATCAAGCTGGATTGCAAAATCTATACCAGACTGTAATCGAGTTATAAGCATTGTTTCTAAATGTTCTGAAATAGTACAAATTCGAAGAGATATTGTATTATCGCTAGGTATTGTTTTTAATTTATCAGCTGATTTATCATCAAAAATGGTACGCACCATATCCAAACATGCTGGAAGAATAATTTTTTCAGTAGCCGTGTGAGCCATTTTCTCTTTTGCCACACGATATGCAACTAAATAAGATGATAATAAAGCTTTCTCACTAACAGTAGTAGAACCGAGAAATTTTGTTGACAACTTTTTGTCTTTTTTCTTTCTTTGAAAATATTCAAGAGGCTTATCAATAAGTTCAGAATGTTGAGTCTCTAAGTGCCTTTTTAATTTCGAAGGCTTTAAGCTTTCATTTGCAAGAATATTATTACAAATTACACACTGAGGTCTGTCATTTTCAAAGGGTTTTTCACATTTGATAAAACCATATTTTAAGTAATCTTCATTATAACGTCTTGTACTTACTTTTTTCTTTTTGAAATGTGGCTCAAGTGAAGGTGAAGTTTGCAGATTAGAGTCAATGTTTTTCTCAATATTGTCACTATTCATACTTCCAGATCCAATAGTTGAACTTGAACATGCTTCTGTATATTTCACTTCACTTTTCCTCTTTCTTTTAATAAAGAAATGATCCATTTTAACAGTACTATGTTCCAGTTTGTTATAATTGCCACTAACTCAAGAAAAAAACAGTATCTAGCCTATACAACATCTTCTCAAAAAAATGCACTCAAAGTTTACAACTGAATCTCACGCAGATATCTCAGATTTCACATCTAGTTGCAAGTCATGGTAATATCAAACTATATTGCACAACTTATACAACATTAACCTGCTGTTATGAAAACCAAACAAGATAACTACAAGCAAAGGATTGAAAACCATTTATTGACCAATATACATTCTATTCATCATATTCCCTTCATAAAATATCTTTCTTACACCGAAACCAACCTCAGCAATCCTTGCAGTGTGCACAATCAAGGCAAAATTGATTTCATGACTTACTAATGGGTCACACACATAGTGTGAAAAACAATGATACAGAGACATTTTATGTCCTCTGCGGTATTGGTGACTTGAGTATGTCTGCTTGATGACGAATGAAACTAGCTGATCTGCTAGACTTCTGATTTGTACAGGAACTTCTGTAAGTGGTAAAAATATATCTTAGATTTTCATTTCTGATACTTTTTGATGAGAAGAGTTTTTAAGAGCACCAGTTATGTTCTGATCTAGTGAGGATCCAATGAGGTTTTCCATGGCTATGTCAACTATCAGGATGATATATTTTTATGGAACTTCCTTGAAATGCATCCTTGACCTGGGAATAAGACCAGATACAACATTAAAGCATCACAAAACAAAGTAATATTATTGCCAGCTATGGGGACTTCTATGATTTCCAAAATCATGGGTGGTGAAGCAAAAAGCCTACAGCTCTTCTCATCACTATCTTATATGGGCTTAGGCATATTTCTGTAAGGCAAACCACCTCAATCAATATTGGTAAATAGAAAAATATCAGTAAAACCTAAAGTTGGCATAAGAAGTTGCAAAGTACATCCACAAAGCTGGTTATAGGAAACCATGGAGGAGTATAGCTTATTCACCATATATGTCTCCTTTTAGCTTGGCCATGCCTATCTTGATCATGGCTAGCTGGGAAGTGCTTACTGCACTGTTCTCTTATATCTTAGCATATCTGGGTCTTATGACCATAACACATTAGTTTCAACCCTTCCTTACCCATCGTTCCATTAAGTTATCTCGCTTTTTGGCGGGGGCTGGGCAAAGTCTAATATTTACTGTAGTGTTTTTTTTTTTATTATTAAGAACTCAATATATCCTAAATGTGTTAATACTGTGCTTTTATTAGAACTGTTTATATTTACCATATTTTCCTATTTTCTGTATCCTTGATGCTCTGGCATCTGGGTGGGGCTTCAATGACTGAGGAGATACTACTACTCCTCAGAGAAGGTTAAAAAAATTTTATGAAAACGAACCAATCCAGACCTTCCCTCCCTGGGCTCTTACACTCCTGACCAATATTCCCCTGCCCTAATCAACCCAGGGCCAGGTACCAGGCAATTGAGGATAACTCCTATCCTCCAGAGCCCACTGAAATTATTTAAACTAGCTAATCAGAAACTTATTCAAGCCTATTTATCCTGCTTTGCCTACTCCTTTCCAAGAAAACCAGATAAAGGCTTTCCTGGAGTTCACACTGCACCTCCTCTGCCTACTGTCCCTGCCGCTTCTAGGTGTGGTGCCCTTGCATGGGGCAGGGTGCTGTGCCTCCTGTTTCTATGGATCTGTCAGTATAACAATGTCCTGCCTCATGAGTCATTGTCATGTCTGTGTATCTTCCCCTAACTAATTGAAACAAATCCAGGGTACATTTAATACTGTTATTTTGTGTTACTGCTGTGGTTACAAAGTTGTATAGTTTAACCCTAACACTCCCTATAAGGTGTGTGATCTTTTAGTACACTTTTTGCAGAGATCCACTGTATACAGTACCTGGTTGCACTTTAAATGGTGTGCATCTGGGAGAGAATTCAGGATCTGGTAGATGCCTTTGACTTAGTCTTGGTTAGATGCTTCCTTGAAATATGACATGTTCCAAATACCTAACCTTGGTATGAAAGCGACAAAGCTTTTCTTTAGAAGTTTTATGTCCTCCATCTGGCAAGAACATAAGCAGGACCAGAGTTTATGGCAGATTTCTCTTGGAAGTCAGAGCATGGTATATGTCATCAATATATTGGACCAGAGCTAAACTGCTGAATACAACTGCATCTAGATCTTTTTTAATAGGAAAAGTTGAAGGGCAATTCACAGTAGTCTTGAGACACAGCTGCCCTTAGTAGGTGAAAGAAAACAATACTGATTCTCTCCCCTTCACAGGTTTTTACCAATGAGAATGTTAACATATGTTTAATGTTCCGCCCACCTCACAAGAAATCCCACACACTATAATTTATCCTTCTGCCACTTTTCTCCAGATACTTACCTTATACAGCTAAAGAAAAACAGTGCTAAACAAACCATGCCACAAAATCTTTTGCTGGCCCTCTCTTTTCTTTACTCATGTCTCTTAAAAAGAAAAAAATGGGAAACCGCCAGGCGCAGTGGCTCACACCTATAATCCCAGCACTTTGGGAGGCCGAGGTGAGAGGATTGCCTGAATTCACAGGTTCGAGACCAGCCTGGGCAACTTGGTGAGACTTCATTTCTACAATAAATCAAAAAATTAGCCAGATGTGGTGGTGCATGCCTGTAGTTCCAGCTACTTGGAAGGCTGAGGCAGAAGAATCACCTGAGCCCAGCAAGTCGAGGCTGTGGTGGCCGTGGGCATGCCACTGCCCTCCAGCCTGGGTGACAAAGTGAGACTCCAACTCAAAAAAAAAAAAAGGAAAGCCAGAAAAGGGACTAACCATAAGTTCTAAAACTTGCACTGAAATTGACTGTGGTCGTGTCAGTGTTATGTAATTCCAGTTTATTCATCGTGACAGCTGAGCAGGTGCTCTGCTGTATTAATATCCATTTCACTATTCATTTTCTTGCTTTGAATCCCCAATGCCTGACATGCTTTATGTACTTAGGTGTTCACTGAATGGATGAATGCTGTAACATTCAGAGTAAGAATGTTCTATTCAGCCGCACATCTAGCTAGCCATCTTTTAGGAGAGAATTCCAATTATGGTTTAAGATAACCAAATACTTGTGGCTGAAAGTTTCTTATACACTGAGATGCATTAACATGGTGAGATGATATAGTTTCAGTTAGTGGCTTTCCACTAATAAATCTTTTTATCTACCTGTTCTTAAAATAGTGCTTGTCATATATATGTACTAAATGTATTTGAAAGAATAAATGAGAAAACTAATGACACTTACAGTAAATTGTACCTGGTATATTCTATTTTTATCATAATCAGTGGAAAAAAGTTACCAAACTATATTTGGTCAATTTAGTAATAAGTGAGACAAAGGCTAATACAACATATTCTTTAAAACAGGATCATCAAAGATCCTGTTTCAAAATAAACTGCCTTATGTTAAAAAATAGCAGAAACAATAATCCTATAAAAACATATATGTAAACTACATTTAGATTTAGCTAATAAAACTTAATATCTAAATTCACCTGAAAATAAGAAACTTATATTTAAGAAAATTTATATTACTATGTCTATGGATCGTCATTCTTTTAGACAGAAGCAATTTTCTTACCCATTCTATTCTTATAATTTTTACTATTCACATTTCACCCCAATCCCCCTTGGGAGTTAATAACTGCTTATATTTCAGTTACTGTTGTATTTAAAAGTATTCTTAGCAGGCACACTCTCCCTCTACTCAGTCTGACAATTCACCTACAATAAAAGGGGACAAGCCTGGCAGATGTGGGGATGAAAGCCCAGGGAGTCCTTTTTTAACTGAATTAGGATGCAAGGTATCAGTTATGTGAGAGGCAGAAGTAGAAAACACTGCACATTTGATAAAAAGTATGAATACTTGTCCAAGAATGTGGTAACATGAATGGACTAGGAAAATGTTTCAGGATTTTAAGTGAATCTGGATGGTTGTCTTACTTGTCTAATTGTTATCATGCTTGATAGTCTTTAATGCCTTGTCAGTAATCGTTTATACCCTAAGATATATCTCCAGGGTGCTATGATCATCTTTTAAAAATACAGCTCTGATTGGTTTCCTCATAACTGAAAGGAACCAAATGACTCTGAGTTTGTGTGAAGGCCTCAAGATAATATTCTTGTAGTCTTAGCCTCATCCATCTTTCTAGTTTTCTCCTTCACATTACCTCCACACATTCTAAGTTTTCAGCTCTAAAAGAGCTTTATATTTCCACTTTCATGCCTCTGCTTTCGTTCCCATTAGTACTCCTTTTGCCTGGAATTCTCTTGTCTTTTTAGTCATTTGAAATCTATTCGTTCTTTATGATTTAGCTCAACTGTTACAGCATTCATTCCTTCAGCGAACACCTTAGTACCTAGAGTGTGCCAGGCACTAGGGACACAGAGCAAGAAAATGGACAGTGAAATGGATATTAACACAACAGAACACCTGTTCAGCCGTCACGATGAATGAACTGGAGTGACAAAATACTGACACGTCTTAAAAACAATAAGCAAACAGGCTAGCCGAAAAAGGTATGATATATACATCGCTGATTGTTAAAATTATGCAAAATAGCCGGTGTATGTAATCAAAATCAAAACATAAAGGGGTCTGGGTGAGTGGTCACCTTGGCCAACAGGGAACAGAACGGGATGGGATGGGACACAGCTGACTAAGGACTTCAAGTACTTAAATGACCGCTTCATTCTACGGTTCAGTGGTGGGTACACACGCAGTACAGTTTGGTTTCTGCCTTTTGTCCTTCTGAAACGGGATGTTTTTGGAAAGCAGCTGTAGGCTCGAGGCCCGCCTGAAGACAACGCCAGCCCATCACAGCCTTCGAACGACCTCGCGGCCCTGCACTCTCCGCCTTTGTTTCGCACTGCCGGGACGGACGCGTCAGCCCGCCAGGCCCGGGACGTGGGAACTGCCGGGGGCCCCTTCGGGTCGATCGGAACGCAACCCTCTTCCCCGGGGATCCCCTCCTGTCCTCCAGGGGACCAACTAGGCCTTCAGAGAACTTCAGCCGACCCCCTCGCCGGCCCTAGAGGGCCTCCTTTCAGGTCCCGATTGCCGTCCTCATCCTCCCTCAACTCGTCCCCTGGGCAAAAGCAGAACGTCTCTTTCCGCGGCGGACCCTGGCATCTTTACCTCGAGCGGACTCCGGTCCACTCTCGTCAGAGGCTGCCTCCCTCTCGTCTCCCCTCCAGCCCCGCCAGGCCAAGCCCGGCAAACCTCACGTCTCGCCTGCGGAGCGGAAGCTGGCCCGCCCCCCATTCACTCCGCAACACCACTTCCGGCCTGACCCCGGAAACTCCGCATCCTGGCCGGAAAAGAGTTGGATGGGGCCCTACGCATGCGCAAACCCGGGCCCGCCCAAGGGGCGGGGGCGCCGATTCCACTGTTTAGCCTCCCGGTCGCGCGATGTTTCCTCCTCCTCCGCGGGAATTATTCGAACGCCCCGGCGGGAAGCACGCCCCAGCGCCCCAGACCGAGGGGCGGGAGTCCCAGCGGGCCCTGTAAGGCTCTGGCCTGGGGCTGTCCGAGCTCGTCCCGGCCGGGTCCCCCGCCCCGGGAGCGGAAAAGAAGCCGCTGCCGACGAAGGAGGCCCCTCGGCGGGCGCGGCGGCCGCTCCAGGAACGGACGGAGCCGACTCCAGGCCGCGGGAACAGCCGCGAGCACGCGCGGGTCCTCGGGCGGTCCTTGGACAAGAAGGATGGAGGATGTGAACTCTGGCCTCATCTTTCCGCCTGGGCGCGGCGGCTCTCACGCAGCACCGTGGGGGGCCGAGGCGGGAAGGTCGCCGGAGCCCGGGAGCGCGAGACCAGCCCGGGCAACGCGGCGAGACCCACGTCTCCGTAAGAAAAAGGGAAAAAGCCTGTCGCGGGGTCGCCTGTGGTCCCAGCGGCCGGGGAGGCCGAGGCGGGGGGATTGCGCCCCGCTGCCCCCAGCCTGGGCGGCCGAGCCAGACGCCGACCCTGAGAAATGCAGCGCCGTCTTACTGTTTTCTTTCTTGGAGCACCACGTGGCACTCAGTACTCACAGTTGCCCTGCGTGTGTCTCTGCGTTAGCGGTGCATTGATTTTTTTTTTTTTTTAAATGTAAATCTGCATTTCGTTAAGTCGATCTGATAACCGAAAAGAGCGACTGGGGGACAAGGCTCGGCGTGGAGGTTTGTGAAGCCTCTTCCGAGGTGTTCGGGAAACACGCTAGCCCCAGGCCCCTCGGAAGAGGTTTTCTGGAGGAGCCGCCTTGAGTGCGTTTCCTCCAAGGGGAGGGGAGGCAGGAGTAGAGACCAAGCAAGACGTCCAGATGCTGCCCGTGGATGTCTTAAATGAGTGAGAACATAGGGTACTCTGTTCTTTGTTTCTGTCTAAGAGAGCGTTTGGCAGTTGAGGGAAGCTGCCAGGGGAGGAAAGGGCACACCTCATCAACAAGGGTACCTGCATCATCAATGTTTGTATACCTAGCCCTGAATTGTACCCCACATCTTTATAGTAAAATAAGAAGAAGAAGAAGAACTCAGCGTCACCGTCCAGGCAATACGGCTGGCTGGATGAACGAAGAGGAAAAGAGTCAAAGTCAGTGATGCACCCTCCTTGGGCGGTTGGGGTCTTGACTTGTTCTGCACCTGGGAAGATTCGCAGCCCTGCCGGCAGGCCTGTACCCTTTCTCTGTTCTTGGGCTGGTACAGTTAGTAGCAGCTATTCATTTGGAAGAGGATGTTACAGCGGCTCAGCTTCGGGGCTTAATCTTCACTTTTTAAAATTTTTTTTAGAAACAGGGTCTTGCTCTGGTGTCCAGGCCAGAGTGCAGTGGTGTGGGCATAGCTCGCTGCAGCCTTGACTTCCCTGGCTCAAGCCATCTTCCAACCACGGCCTTCTGGATACCTGGAACTACAAGCGTGTGCCACTGCAATCTGCTAATTTTTTAATTTTTTGTAGAGATGGGGTCTTGCTATGTTGTCCAGGCTGGTCTGGAACTCCTGGCTTTGAACAATCCTCCAGCCTTGGCCTCCCAAAGTGCTGAGAATGCAGGTGTGAGCCACTGTGCCCAGCCAATCCTGAGATTTGGAGGATCCTGAGATTTTTGTTTGTTTGTTTACAAATGTAAAACATATATTTCTGACAGTAATGATTTTAACAAAACACGTTTCTTGATCATTAACAAAATGTCAGTGCAAAATAGGTGTACTTTTTTACAAATAAATTATTTTTCTTTCATTATGTTTAGTATAATTAAAGGAAAAAAGTTAGATACAGAAGGTTGAATTTCAATTCTGGAACTTCATGCAACTTTCTCAGCATTTTTTCCTCTGACTACTTCTAGGATTACACAGATTTTTTAAAATTTTGCTTCTCCTTCTGGATTTTTAAAGCTATTTTTTGATTAGCAAAGAATTACTTTACGTGACTCAAAATACATAAAAAGAAATGTCCCAAGAAGACTCATTTCCTCTCTAGTCCCCATCCAATATTGTTCCTAATAGTCTTCTGCTGTAACCATTTTTAATTTTCATGCAGACACAAATGAATGAGAATATGTATTCTTATTTAACTTTATCTTTCCTTTAATATTTTATCCATTGTTCTGCACCAGTTTATACAGTCAATTGCCAATAGGTGGACACTTGTGTTGTTTCTGGTCTTTAAATATTAGAAACAAATCTTCAGTGAAGACATATAATTTGCAGGAGGTAATATCAGATTCTCAGAAGAAAATGAAATTGCTGGATCAAAGAGGAAATATATTTGCAAATGTGGCAAAACATTGACAATTGCCTTTCATAAAGTGGTCAATTCTACAAAAGAGAATGAGAGGTTGTGCTTTTTTTTTTGAGGGGTGTTGGAAAGAACAGGAATAGAATTGGGATGTTTTTTAGATAAAATTTGTAAGTGAAATCCGAAGAGTTTGAGAATATGAGTTAGAATGATAAAAGGTATATCAAAAGGCAGTGTTGAATTGTGAGCAGTGTTTTGTTTGTTTTTTAAAGTAGACTGTACCTTTGGTACATTTCTCTAAAGAGGTTCAAGGATATTTTAAAAACTCAGAGGAATCTTTTGTGGTCAAAAATCTATACTGCTTTGCTCCAAGACATTTTAGTGTGATGAACCATTGTTAATATTTTTGGGAGTCTTAGGATAATGCTAGGGACAAAGACTTTTATGAATGTAGTTTTGTGAAGGGTTTGTTTTTTATTTCTTGTGGCCAATGAAACAGTTTTTCAAGAGGCATCTCTTCGTTGCCTCAAATAAGCTGTCATGGTCTGTAAATATGAACCAGCAATAAAGTGAGAAACAGAATTTGCAGCGGTTTATTACTTCATTTCACCAAGCTGGAGGCAGATAATGAGAAAGAGGACAGTGATGTTTCAAGTAACTTTAATTATTTTACTTTTTCTTGAAGATATTCTGGGAATTTTGACAGTCTTTATGAACATTTTCAGTGGGTGTATGTATCATTAAAAATTTTTCTGGATTGGAAACCTTAAGGGTATGTATAATTTAGAGGAAAAAACTGCTAGGGGTTTAAAATATACACTGTATATAAGTATGTCATGTCAAAATGATCTAAATATTTTTCTGTAGGCTAAAATAATAAGATAATTAAAGGCTGATACATTTGGCAAGGCTAACTTAACTTTAAAATAAAATGATAAGAAACCAGTTTTCTGGTAAATATATTTAAATGAGTGCTTTACTTAGGAAGGAAGGCAAAAGGCCATTTTTGGGAGGGCAGGCAAAAATGATTATGTTCTTGTTATTTGGCAAACATTTCAGACCAGGGTTATCTTGAGACTATATAATCATCAGCTACTTGCTTGGACTCAGTTTCCAGGCCCTCTTAGAGTTCATGGAATGGCCTAAAATTCCAACCCTTTTTACAGGATTGGAACTTTTCTGGTGACTAGCTAACCTCCATCCAAGCTACTTAGGGTCTCCCTCCATCCTCCCACTCCTATGAGTCACCTCATTAGTATAAACTCAGGTATGATTGAGAGGGATGCATTATGAATTGCAAAATACACTTTTTTTCTATTTGGAGTCTCACCCTGTCGCCCAGGCTAGAGTGCAGTGGCATACTCACGGCCACCCCAGCGTTGAGTTGCTGGGCTCTGGTGATCCTTCCCCTTCAACTTTCCAAGTCGTCAGAACTACAGGTGCACGCTTCCACCCCCGGCTAATTTTTTGATTTTATTGTAGAGATGAGGTCTCACCAAGTTGCCTAGGCTGTTCTTGAACCCATGGCCTCAGGCAGTCCTCTCACCTCGTCCTCCCTAAGTGCTGGGATCACAGCGCTGAGCCACTGTGCCCTTGATCTTGGATTTCTTCCCTCTAGGACTGTGAGAAAATTAATTTCTGTTGTTTAAGCCACACCTTCTATGGTATTTTGTTATGGCAACCTTAGCATAGTAATACAGTTAGAATTGCTAAATGGTAGGATTATGTGAATGTTCAGCTTTATTGAGTAATGTGGATATTTTTCTAAAGAAGTTGGCCCAATCTTACAGTGTATGAGAATCTGTTTCTATGTGATTGCCAAAACCTAGTATTATCAGCCAGTCTGGTGAGAAATGAATAAAGTTGAATATCTTCATATTTTTGATGTTTCTCTATCAATAAAGTGCCTCTTTTGTCCACACTTCTCTTATTTTTATTTTTTTCTTACTGATTGGAGTTAGTTTTAATGAAAGGAAGATTTTTTGTTCTTTCTTTCCATGACTTTTCCTCTTTTATGTCGTAAATTCTTCCCAACCTCCAGAGTAAAAAATATATATATACTTTTGTAATTTTCTCTGAGTGTTTTACTTTTTACATTTGAATATTTGGTCTACCTGGAATTGATTTCTTTTAATATTTAGTTTGAGATCGGTATACAATTTCTTCATATTAATAACCAGTTGTCTCAGCACTGCTGAATTCTTTTTTTTCTTGACTGCTCTGCAATTCCACCTCTATCATACCTCAAGTCTGCATACACTGCAGTTTTAGGAACTTTCTGTCTCTATTCTGTTATTCTTTTGCTTATTTCCAGACTAGCATCACTTTCTTGATAAGTATGGTTTTATAACAAATGTTCATTTTTGCACTCTACCCCTCTCAGCCAGAATTATTTTGAAGCAAAGATCTGATGTCATAACATTTCATCTAAGATCATGTGTTTTTTCCTCAAAAAATGTTTTTCACATCTGTTTCTTTGAATTAGAAGCTAAACTGTATCCATACATTTCATTTTACTGATATTTCTTTTGTCTCTTTTCACATGTAACAGGGTCTCCTCCCCTTTTTCTCCTTGATATTTATTTTGTTATAGGGGTTAGCTCATGTATCAGGTTAAGTTTCCCATATTCTAGATTTGGCTGTTTTCATTCTTATACTGTCACTGAACCTGTTCTATCATGTGTGTTTCCTATAAACTGATAGTAGAATCTAGTTGCTTGATTAGATTTAGGTTTGACTACTTTGGGAGGGGGTAGAGACAAAAATACTTCTATGTAATAGAAATTTATTACCATCCTATTGAATCATACCAGGAGGTCAAAGGCTTTGATAATATTTTTGAGACAGTGTCCTAATATAGATGGATTATGGATCATAGAACAATAATATTAATTTACATGAGCTGTATTCCTCTGTAGCCGTATCTCCTCTAACCCCCTTGTTTTTGCAGGTGGGCCAACTAAGGTCCAGAGAGTTAAATATTTGTCAAAGATCAAACAGCTACTTTAATAATAGAAGTAGGCCTCTTTCTCTCCTCCCATCCCCTTTTTAACATTTTGTCCAGTTGTACATACCTTTGGTATCTGTGCATCAGAAAGAAGTCTATTTGTGGTGGTCAGGATAGCATTTCTGCCTGTTCAACTAGAACAGGGATTTTATGACTGAGAAATAAGACCAAATAAAGGTTCACCTCCCTTGAGTGGTTCGGTATTTGCTCTGCCAATGTGATAGCTAGGATTTGAGTTTGAAAGCAATAGATAAAGAAGGGGTTAGCTGGAACCTGAAGCCTGGTAACTCCAGTATGGGAAGAATGCAAGATAATCTTTAAAAGCTACAATAGTACTTGGTCACTTAGTCCTGAATAATTTTTATTTGTGGTACTCATCTTATTTCTTTTCATACTAGTGTGCTTTGCTTCCCATTTTAGTTTCTACTCGTTTTATAAATATTAGCTAAGTCAATATTAATGTTAAAATGAATTAATTATTGAACAAAACATAAGAAGTGAAAACTAGAGGGAGGTTGCATTCCGCTACAGCTTATGTGACTGAGCAAACAGAGTCAATGATGTGGAAAAATCTACAAGCCTGGTTGTACTTCACTGCATATCTTACAGTTGCTTCATCTATTTGATGTATAAAGTAGTCTGTAATGGCAGGTTCACTGCTTTTTCAGTTATTCCTCGTGAACTGACAAAAATTTGCAAAAACAGTGATTGTAGGTATATGACAAGTTAATTTATCATTAAAAAAAACCTTTACATTGATTATTTTCTAACACGATAGAAATGAGTTAGTTGATAGGGAGAAAGGTTTTGAGTGAAATAAAAGTTTCATGAACAATACCTTCTCTTAGTAAGGGGGAAAAAGTTATGATCACATATAATTTCACTAATATTTAAATGTAACAGAGAAATAACTCCAAAGAAACATGATACAAATAAAAATGGGGAACATTTTATTTAATGTGATGAGTGTGCTGTCTTATAAGTTCATTCCAGTCTAAGATCACAAGGACAATTCTCACATATCTCATATGCTGGTAGCCCCATTTCTTTGCTTTTAATTGGGTTAAGTATTATGAGTACTAATAACAGGACTATATTCATTCTACCTTGTAATGAACAGTCTTATTGTATCCCAAAGGATGATACATTTAATGTTTTGTAATCATTTAACGTTTATGAAGAAGTAAGCTATATTATCTGGTGTTATGCAGGTACCAAGTATAGCTCAGCTTTTAATTCAGAGTTTTGAAAAGCAAATGAATCTATCCAGATGTTTTCTTCACTGCATCAATATTTTCTTCTGGGATGTGATGGCTAAAAGTTTGAGATAGCCCAGAAACAGTAAAAAATGGACAAAATACATGAAGCAAAGTTTTCCAGCATATTGGATATGAGACTGAAGGACAGTGACCCTGACAGGAAACAAGGTAAGTTTTATGACTGCCTCAGTTTATTGCCTTAAGAGAATTCTAGGCTACAACACAGGGAACATATGCAGCCTGATGGAATCCCTCAGCTGACAGAGCTAAGAGCCTGGTGAAACCAAGGCAATTAGAGTTTGTAGCACAGCGTTGGAGAGGAGAGAGCTACACAGAAAAAATTACAGAAATGTGGAAAAAATCTCTTAATTTTTAGGTAAGTACTGATCAGATCATGCATATGAGGAAATGACCTAAGACCAAGGAAAGGACTACCCAAAAGTGTTATAGGTATAGTCATGGGTCATATAACATTTCAGTCAATGATGAACCACATAGATGATGATGGTCCCATAAGATTTTAAAAATTCACCTGGGCGTGGTAGCTCACAACCATAACCCCAGCACTTTCGAAGGCTGAGACGAAAGGAGTGCCTGAGCCCACAGGTTTAAGACCAGCCCAGGCAACTTGATAAGACCTCATCTCTACAATAAATCAAAACCAGATGGGGTAGCTCGCACCTGTAGTCCTCTCACCCCAGCCTCCCAGAGTGCTGGAATTTCAGGCATGAGCCACTGTGCCTGGCTTTTTTCCAGTTTCATTTTGCAGTGGAATGATATTGCTTCTGACCCTCTGTAAGTCTAGGCTAATGTTAATGTCTGTTTGTGTCTTAATTTTTAACAAAAAGTTTTAAAAGTAAAAAATTTTGCCGGGCTCAGTGGCTCAGCCTGTAATCCCGTGCTTTGGGAGGCTGAGGTGAGTGGATTGCCTGAGCCCGCGGGTTTGAGACGTGCCTGGGCAACTTGACGAGACCTCATCTCTACAGTAAATAAAAAAAAAATTAGCCGGGCGTGGTAGCGCGCGCCTGTAGTTCCAGCTACTTGGAAGGCTGAAGCAGAAGGATGGCTGGAGCCCAGCAAGTGGAGTTTGCCTGGGCGACAGAGTGAGACTCCAACTCAAAAAAAAAAAAATTAAAAAATTTTTAAAAATCTTAAAAATAGAAACACGTTTATAAAATGACATTAAAAAATATTTACAGCTGTACAATGTTTTAAGCTGAGTATTGCTACAAAAGAGTAAAAAGTAAAAGAAAAATTTAAGCCGGGCTCGGTGGCTCAGCCTGTAATCCCGCGCCTTTGGGAGGCTGAGGTGAGTGGACAGCCTGAGCCCACGGGTTCGAGACCCGCCTGGGCAAATTGGCAGGACCTCATCTCTACAATAAATCAAAAAAATTAGCCAGGCGTGGTAGCGCGCGCCTGTAGTTCCAGCTACTTGGAAGGCTGAGGTGGAAGAATCGCGGGAGCCCAGCAGGTCGAGGCTACGGTGGCCGGGAGCGGCCACTGCACTACAGTCTGGGAGACAGAGTGAGACTCCAACTCAAAAAAAAAAGAAAAATTTTAAATTTCATAACAAAAAGTTACAGTAAGCTAGGGATAATTTATTGAAAGAAAAATTTTTTTTTTTTTTTTTTTTAGTTGGAGTCTCTAAACCAGCCTGGAGTGCAGTGTCCAGAAGCGGCCGCTGCAGCCTCGACCTGCTGGGCTCCGGCGATCCTTCCACCTCAGCCTTCCAAGTGGCTGGAACTTCAGGCGCGCGCTACCACGCCCGGCTAATTTTTTGATTTGTTGTAGAGATGAGGTCCCGCCAAGTTGCCCAAGCGTGTCTCGAACCGGTGGGCTCAGGCAATCCACTCACCTCGGCCTCCCAAAGCGCTGGGATTACAAACAGCCACCGAGCCCGGCCAGAAAGAAATTTTTAAAATAGATTTTGTGTAGTCCAAGTGTACAGTGTTTATAAAGTCTACAGTAGTGTATAGTAATATCCTACACCTTCACATTCACATACCATTCACTGACTCACGCAGAGCAACTTCCAGTCCTGCAAACTCCATTCCCTATATAGGTGTGCCCTTTTAAATTTTTTTATACTGTATTTCTACTGTGTTTTAGATAGACAAATTAGCATTGTGCTACAACTGCCTTCAGTATTCAGCACAGTAGCATGCTGTACAGGTTCGTAACCTAGGAACAAGAGGCCATGTCATATTTCCTAGGCATAAAGTAGGCAATGCCATCTAGATTTGTGTAAGTACACTCTGATGTTTGCATAATAACCAAATTGCTTAAGATGCATTTTTTAGAATGTATCCTTGTCATTAAGCAACACATAACTGTAACTGTGTCCCACTCAGGGCTGGGATAGTAGCTATTTCCACAAAACAGATGGGAAAACCTCATCATTCACAGAGCATTGGGTAAAGTATGTAGAAGGGTGTTGCCTCCTTTGGAAATAATTCACCCTAGACTGAGCACTGTTCCTGTCTTGCCTAACAAGTATTCAAATCAAGACCTGAAAGCATCAAACTATTTCTGAGTAACTTAACTGTGTTCCAGAATAAAGCTCAGGAAGATTTATAGGAATACAACAATATTCAGTATCCAGAAAGGTAAAATTTGCAGTGTCAAGTCTCCAATCAAAAACTACCAAGAATGCAAATAAGCAGGAAAATGGCACCCATAATGAGAAGAAAAATGACATGTTAGAATTCACAGACATAACTATTCCATATCTTCAAAAAGTTAAGAAGAGACATGGGAAATAGATACCAATCAAACACTAGAGATGAAAAAACTATAATGTGTGAAATATAAAGTCCACTGGTCGGAATTAGTAACCAGTTAGACATTGCAGAAGAAAAGAATGATCGGCCAGGCATGGTGACTCATACCTGTAATCCCAGTACTTTGGGAGGCTGAGGTGAGAGGATTGCCTGAGCCCACAGGTTCAAGACCAGCCTGGGTAACAGTGAGACTTCATCTCTACAATAAATAAATAAACTTAAAAAATTTTGTCCCAGCTACTTGGAAGGCTGAGGTGGAAGAATCGCCTGAGCCCAGCAGGTCGAGACTGTGGTGGCTGTGAACGTGCCACTGCACTCCAGCCTGGGAGAGGGAGTGAGACTGCAGCTCACAAAGAAAAAGAAAAGAGTGATGAGTTTGAAGACCTAATGGAAATTAATCAAAGTCAAACAAAAAAAAAAAAAATAGACCATTAGTGAGTTGTGCACACATTTAAGCAACCTAGTATGTAACAAGACGGGGGACGGAGTATAAAAAATATTGGAAGAAATAGCTTTAAATTTTGACAGAAACTATGAATCCACAGATCCAGGGTCAGTGAACTCCAAGCACAAGAAGTATACAACAAAACCACACTAAAGTACACCATAATCAAATGATTTAATACTGATGATAAAGATAAGCTCTTAAAAGACCAGCAGCATAAAGGCAGTTTCCAAATAACTTGAAAAAGTTACAAAGGTAAGAATGAAGTCAGGTTTCTTGTAGGAAACAATTTAACAGAAATCAGTAGAACAACATATTTCAAGTACAGAATAGAGAAAAGCCCCATCAATCTAAATTCCTATGTCCAGAGAAAATATATTTGAAAAACAAAAGTAGAATACTTTTTCAGACAATAGCTGAAAGAATTCACCAATACTCTATATTATAAGAAATGTTAAAGGAAAAAGTCTTTCAGGCAGGTGGAAATACACCGGCGGCCAGTAAACTATGGTCTGCAATCTGCTATTTTACTGCCTGCAAGCTAAGAAGAGGTTTTTCCTTTTTGCAAGGATTATAAAAGAAAAAGGAAAAGTGACTAAATATATATCTCCAGACATTGCCAAATGTTTTTTGGGAGGCAAAACTGCCTCCAACTGAGAACCATTGGTTATGCATACATCTGAAAAGCTAGAAGGCTTCAAGCCTGTAATCCTAGCACTTTGGGAGGCCAAAGTGGGGGAATTGCTTGAGCCCAGGAATTCAAGACCCAGTCTAGGCTGCAGCAAATTTTTTTAAAAATTAAATAATTAGCTGAGCGTGGTGATGTGCATCTATAGTCCCAACTACTCAAGAGGCTGAGGTGGAAGAACTGCCTGAACCCCCAAAGACTAAGGCTACAGTGAGCTGTGATCATGTCACTGCACTCTAGCCTGGGTGACAGACCGCCCCAAGTCAAAAAAAAACCCAAAACCTGGAGATTGTTAGATTGGATTAAAAGGCAAAATCTTATATGCTGTTTATAGGATACATACTTTAAATATAAAGATCAAAGTAGGTTAAAAGGATGGAAAATGATGATAGTAACACCAGTCAAAGGAAAGCTAGGGTGGCTATATTAGATAAGAGTAGATTTTAGAGCAAAGAATATTCCCAGGAATAAGTATTATGAAATAGAGCAACCATTTGGAAGCTACTTTGGCAATTTCTTGTAAAGTTAAATATGTATCTACCATACATGTGATCTAACCATTTTACTCCTCTGTATCTAACCACGATAAATGGAAATATTTGTTCATGCAAAGACTTTTACATGGACATTTGTAAAATTTTACAAATTTTAAAATTCACAGACATTATAACTATCACATATATTAAAAAGTTAGGGAGAGATATGGGAGATAGACACCAAACTTCTAGAGATGAAAAAACTACAATGTATGAAATGTGAGGACCCCAAATTTTACAAATGTTCATAGTACCTCTATAATAACCAAAAATTAGAAACCACTAAAATGTCTATCAAGTGAATTGGTGAACAGTAATACAATGGAACACATACAAGAACACTACTCAGGAAAAAAAAGGAACAAACTATTGATACAAATGTGCATCATTTTAAGTTAAACTGCCACAAATCATTTTTATAAGCTTGAGTGTGAGGAAAGTGAGATGTAACAATACAGTCTTTCTATTTCTTTCAAAACTTCTATAACGTTCTCTTTTATATGTTGCAAAAATTTGAGGAGCATGTAGTAACTAGTGTGATTACTGCCATAACAACAATGTCATTTGGAATCCTTTGATAAGTTTGAATGTTGAAATCCCTGTAATTGTAAATGTAGTTCATCAAGAATGCTGAAAATATCAGTTAAATATGTGATGTTATTATTTCGATATTGTCTTTGAAAATATTTGCCAAATAGTAATTGCTTTTCATCTAGAAATAAATAGTTGACCAAGTAGCATCGAATACTTAATAAAAAGAACTTTTTACAGTATGAAATAAGCAGAAGTGTTTAGATGCTAGAGTTTTGTTGGTAATTGCTGAAGTCAGGTATTGGGTACAAGAGGGACATTTATTACTATTTTTTCTACTTTTATGTTTGAAAATTTTTATAATAAAATATTTTTTAAAATTTGTATTGCCTTAGTAATATATTTTCTCCTCCTTTAAATACAACATCTACTGCATAACGACATTCTGTCCACAGACAAAAAAGGCATATGTGATAGTGGTTCAAGAGTTTATACTGTATTTTTGCTGTGCTTTCTATGTTGAACTAACACAGGTACTTGACCATGAGTTACAGTTGCCTGTAGTACAGTACATCCTATAGTACAGTATCCATCTAGTCCATGTACACTCTTGACTTTGCACAACATGACATCCTGTAAGTGTTGTAAGTGTTGCAGCATTTACAAGTGTTACGTAGCTTGTTCTCCACAAGGTGGATTATGAAATCTGTGCCTTAAGTATTGCTTCTAAATGTTCTGCAATGGTAAAAAGTAAACAAGCTGCTGTTTTTAATTAACTAGCTGAGACTTAAAGTTGTACATTTCATATCCAAGTGTGCTGGAAGAAGATATGTAAGTCGTTTTCTGTCTCATAATATGCTTGGTTACTAATAGTAGTGGGATAACTAAGAAGTTAGGCTGGAAATGTGGATGCATTTTTTTTTTTAATCAATAAGTTCAGAGCCGGGCTCGGTGGCTCAGCCTGTAATCTCACGCTTTGGGAGGCTGAGGTGAGTGGATTGCCTGAGCCCATGGGTTCGAGACCCATCTGGGCAACTTGGCGAGACCTCGTCTCTACAATAAATCAAAAATCAGCCGGGCGTGGTAGCGTGCGCCTGTAGTTCCAGCTACTTGGAAAGCTGAGGTGGAAGGATCGCCAGGAGCGGCCACTCCAGTCCGGGTGACAGAGTGAGACTCCAACTCAAAAAAAAAAAAAAAAAAAAAAAATAGGTTCAGCATATTGCTTCCAAATAGCTTTTTAATTTTTAAGATTTTAAGCTTTTGTTTCAAGAATGTTATTGGCACATTTGATAAATGTACATTAAATTATCTTCATTATAATCTTTTATACTTTTTTCATTTTAGAATATTATTTGAATAAGGTAAAAACTTGCTGTTTAAAAACTCAACATTTTTCTTGTGTTGTCACTTATTTTACATGCACTTGAGCACGGTTTTCATTTCATTCTTTATTATTTTTGTTTTTTAAAAATATGGTTTAGGTGCAATTTGTGGTATTTTGATTAAAATGTTACAAGTTATAAGTTTAAAAATATCACAGTATCACACTAGATAATGTGTTTTGACAAAAGAACTGAATATTTGTAACATACTTTTTTTTGTCTCCATACTTCTATCAGTAGCAGATAAAATTCCTTCACACATTAAGTCACAACTAATTGAATTATATTAACCAAAGTTTTGATTGTATAATCACTGATTTTTCTATTAAGGTGATAATTAAATTGACACCTTATGCTAGGAAATCATATAAGACAATAACAAAAATATCCTAGCCAATTCATGTTTTAGTTATCAGATCTTTTCCATTAATTATTTCTCATAATGCCACAGTTGGTCGTGGTATTTGTGGCAGCAGGCACAGTCCTTGCTCACACTTTTGTTAAATTGCTTGTGTTTTTATTTGAAAGATTTGTTGCTTTCAATCCACAATTAGCTTGTGACCTGTGGTTGAAAAAAAAAAAAACAACGCTATACTATGCCATTTGATTCAGTGTTTGGAGACAATATGGAACTTTCCTTAGTATCATTTGGATTAAATGAGTTTTTCCAGATCTACATGTCAAATAAGAGGGTACTGCAACTTAGTATGTAACTCATAAAGAATATGAATTGTAAATATAAGGATATATAATAATATAGGAAAAATAATATGAGATATAAATAGGAGTTAAAACTTCCATTTTAACAAATACAAAAAGCCTATGTCATATGCCAAGCATTGCACTAGGTACTTTTACATGGTTTCTCAAGGACTGCCATAAAAGTTAGAATTTGCCCATGATCATGTGGCTGTTTAGTGAAAGAGTCAAGAAAATAACCTCAGGACTGTGACATGTCAAAGGGCCCTTTGTACTATTCCATGATTCAAATCATTAAGAGCGAGATGACATTTTCAAGACTATTTTATAGTTGCAATTTGTAATGGTGCAAATATAGTTTATAATATTCACATTAAAGTAGAAAGTATTCAAGTTGTTTTTTAATTTTTTTTTTTTTTTTTTTTTTTGAGTTGGAGTCTCACTCTTGTCGCCCAAACTGGAGTGCAGTGGCTGTTCCCGGCCACTGCAGCCTCGACCTGCTGGGCTCCGGCGATCCTTCCGCCTTAGCCTTCCAAGTAGCTGGAACTACAGGCGCGCACTACCACCCGGCTAATTTTTGATTTATTGTAGAGATGAGGTCCTGCCAATTTGCCCAGGCGGGTCTTGAACCCGTGGGCTCAGGCAATCCACTCACCTCAGTCTCCCAAGGCGCGGGATTACAGGCTGAGCCACTGAGCCTGGCTTTTTTAATATTTTTGATTAACAATTTATAATTGTATACGTTTATGGGGTACAGTGTGATGTTTTGATATACGTAGACAATGTGAAATGATGAAATCAACTAATTAACACATCCAGTGGTCAATGACAGTGGCTCATGCCTGTAATCCCAGTTCTTTAGGAGACCAAGAGTTATGGACCAGCCTGGGCAACATAGCACGGCCTTGTCTCTTGCTTACCTATTATTTTTTAAGGGTGAGACATTTGAAATTTACTCTTAGTTATTTTGAAATACACATTATTATCGACTATAGTCACCCTCCTGTATAATAAATCTCAAAGCCTAGTTCTGCTGTCCATCTGAAACTCTGTACCCTGTGATCAGCAACTCCTCACTCCTTCCCTTCCCAATATCCTCTGGTAAACATCATTCTACCCTACTTCAATGAGTTCAATTTTTAAAAATTACGCATATAAGTGAGATAATGTGGTATTGGTGTTTCTGTGCCTGGCTTCTAATAATTTCATTTCATGAAGCTCATTGAATACCAGTGAATGAAAACACTACCAATGTCTAAAACCCTAAACTAGTAAGCAATTGGATTCATCTTCTTCATTAATACTACTTTCCCTAACAGACTGCAGTTTCACCAAAAAACAACACAGCACAAAACAACAAAAACTCATATTTTTAAACTCGGAAAAGTCAAATCAACCTAAAAGATTTGCATTACATGAGCAAGATAAGGAAATGGTATTTTGTTTTTTTTATTTTTAAATTTTTAGTGTCATCTGGGCACAGACATTTGAAAGTGTAGTCCCAGCATCTTGGGAGGCAGAGGTGGGAGGATTGCTTGAGCACAAGGGTTCAATACTAGCCTAGGCAACATAGTGATACCTCTTCTCTACAAAATCAAAAAAATTAGCCGGGCATGGTAGGAGGCTGAGGCGGGAAGATCGCCTAAGCCCAGAGAGCTGAGGCTTCAGTAAGCCAGGTTCATTACACTCCAGCCTGGGCAATAGAGTGAGACCCTGAATCAAAGAAAGAAAAAAAGCGTCAATAGGAAATTGAAGCAATTCTGTATGTTTGCATTTGGCCAAAAGGAAAGTGAATCAACTTCCTCTTGCTTCAGCCCAAGGGTGTGGCATGTGGACTTAGTTCACTTGATTATGACCCAGATTTCTTTTTTTAAAATTAGAAAATATAGTTTATTTAGAAAGCAAATTAGAGAGACAGAGAGAGAGAGAGAGAGAGAGAGAGAGAGAGAGAGAGAGAGGAGAGAGAGAGAGAGAGAGAGAGAAGAGTCACCTCCCCAAGGTAGGGGAGGGGGTCAAAGTTAAAAAAACATGATGGCCATAGTTCAAAGAACACATGACCTGACCAATGCTTAACAAAACCCAGTGGCATGACCCAGATTTCTTTGGAGGGTACCAGAACATTGTTGCAGGTCAGTTCCTAGCAACAGTCAATTCTATCTCAGCTGAGATCCTTAAATTATCTTGTCGTCCCCCCAACACACACACCCTTTTTTTTTTTAAGAGACAGGGTCTTGCTATGTTGCCCAGGCTGGTCTTGAACTTATGACCTCAAGTGATCCACCTGCCTTGGCCTCCCAAAGTGGTGGGATAAACCACCGAGTCCAGGCTTTTTTCCTTAAATTTGGGCGTGCTGTACAGTTTTGGACTGGAGCCTGGTAGTCTCATCCCAAGTTTGTGTTACTTCCCTCAAATAAACTTTAGCTCTCCTAAAGTGGCATGAAATTTTATTTTTTATTGCATGTTTAAAAATGTACTGAGGGTTTATGCTAGGCAATGGAGTTGGGGAGGGGGTGGGAAGGAATGATAAAATGTATGCTGTGGGTGCTTTGGGATTCAAATGACTTTAGATACATTTGGCAAATCTTTAGGGTAACCCCATAAAAGTTTTTAAAATCAAATTAGCAAAGATAACTCCTGCAGGGCAAATCATCCTAAGGGAAGAAGTAATGAGCTGGACCAATAATAAAGCTGTTATTGGAATGAGGGAGGGTTTTTTGTTGTTTTTTTTTTGAATTGGAGTCTCACTCTGGCACACTCACAGCCACCCTAGTGTCGACCTGTTGGGCTCTGGCGATTCTCCCACCTCAACCTTCCAAGTAACTGGAACTACAGGCACGCGCTCCCATGCCCAACTAATTTTTTATTTATTGTAGAGACGGGGTCTTGCCAAATGACCTGGGCTGGTCTCGAACCTGCGGGCTCAGTCAATCCACTCACCTTGGCCTCCCAAAGTGCTGGGATTACAGACTGAGCCACCAAGCCAGGCTTGAGGGAGGAATTTTG
>CAUYQG010091626.1:0-11784 GCA_963574415.1 Tarsius wallacei
TAGACTAATGTTACAAATCTGGTGGTTTTTCAGCAACAATGGTCATTGCAATTTTAGGGGGCCATTTGAGTGTCTGTTGCAGAGAAAGGTCTCTTCTTGCTATTTTAACTCTAGTTGATGGACTCATGTTTCTCGAGATGCTACATCAAAAAAGGTTTCAACGGAAAAACTATATCTGGGAATTGTTGCATATTGCATGGCCCTCTTGAATAGTAATAGTACAGAGTCACCTGATAAAAAGGCTTGGACATGACCTCGGTAAATATACCACACTCCTTTTGTTTTCCATTTTAGGGCTAGGAAAGTGTCTCAGCCATCATAATTCCGCCATTAAATTCTATTTTATAGCAAGGAAAATGTGTGCACAACAGCTCAGGGGCAGTGGATTCTAATGGATTAATGCTGACAACTAGCCCTGTAATGTTGGGCTTTCAGGGAGTTGTTATTTCAGGAATTTAGCTGTTGTATTCCCACACACTTAGAATATGGGTAGGAAAAGATGCTCATGAAAGAAAGAGCATTTAAGTTATTGGGATCTTAAAACACACCTTTGAAGATGTGTACTAAAAATATAAAGATTATTGTGAATATTTTAGCTGCCTCAATTACATAAATACCATCATTTATTTCCTGACTACCTATTGTGAGCCATGTACTGTGCTAGGGATAAATGACACAGGAAACAGCACAGGAAAGAAAGACACTATTGACAACATTCATCCAACATATATTTATTGGATGCCTATTTATGTGTTAGGTATCATACTTGTTGCTAGGCATACAAAAATTACTACAACCTATTTTCTAGTTTTAAAAAGCTCCCAGGTTAGAGGGAAAGAGGATATGAACTCCAAAATAAAATATGGTGAGTGCTATGGTGGAAGTATATTTTAGGTGCTGTGGCTTTAGAGAACATTGTACAGTGGGGGTGAATTGTGGTCTAAGTCTTGAATGAGGAAGAGGGGTTCTGTGTTTGAATGCAGGCCTTTCTTTTATTTATCATCTTGGGTTCCTGGATTGGTAATAAATTAACCCCTTGTCTCCTCAGCCCATTATGTTGTACTCTCAAACGTCCAGCCTGATCACTCTCCACCTGCCCCTCCCACTTCCACCCCACAAGCTGTCAGTAGTTGACTGGGTCTCTGCCTTCTCTTTGGATTTCAGATTTCAGTGTATGGCCTGGGATGAGCTTACTTCTTAGTGAAGCATCTTTCTCACTGACACCTCACCTTAGCTCCAGGACCAGCTCTCACCTGCCACTGCTGGTAAGCTCTTTGTTGGCACTAACTTTAGGTCATTCACCAGGCCACATGGATGTGGCATTCCAGGAAAAGGGAAGTCATGAATGAGCTTGGGCACATGAGTGTGGAATAGCACAGTGTGTCCAAGTAATGGTAGCAGTTAGTGTGATTTGAGCTAAGGTCTGCAGAGGGGCCAAAGGAGGGAGGACATTAGACTAAGAAAGGAAATTTGGGTCAGGTTGAACGGGGCTTTGTCCTTGCTAGATTAGACTTAAAATAGTAGGCAGTATAGTCAC
Source organism: Tarsius wallacei (assembly GCA_963574415.1). Lineage (NCBI taxonomy): Eukaryota > Metazoa > Chordata > Mammalia > Primates > Tarsiidae > Tarsius > Tarsius wallacei. Next base: position 1,538 of record CAUYQG010091626.1, read on the forward strand.
TAACAGGTTTGGGGCAACAGATGAAGGTAATCATATCCCTGCTTTAGGAAGATGACTTCAGTGGGGGCATGGAGGTGGGACTGGAGGAGATCACAGGCGATAGGGAAGATCTTTTTAGGAGATTTGCCTTCATCTGACAGAAAAATCATACAGTGGACTCTGGGGCTTGGCTGTGGAATGGAGAAATAAAAATGATGGGAGTGATGGTTTCAGAGGTAAGACTGATGAAAGGTTTTGGTTAATTGGATGTAAGTTAGAAGAAGGGAGGGTCAAAGGGGATGTCTCCTTAAGCCTATCTGGAGAAATGTATGCAATGACTGAGTGAGAAATATAAAAGGCAAAGCAGGTTGGGGACAGGAGAATCATTTCTGTCTGAAGCATTTTGTCTGAGGACTGACAGATGAAGCAAAGTGGGTATCAGATAAGCTCTGGGAGTTAGTCACAGAATTTACAAGAGGCACCAAGAGTTACTCCAGATTGGTTCAAGTCAAACCAAGATGAAACCGAACTTGGAGACTGAGTGACAGATATCAGGGCTCAAGGGGAGCAGGTAAATAACTGGTTTTCAACACTCACTGAACATCTAAATTACTTGGAAGCCTATAAAAATTTAGTTTCATTGAGATACAATTTACATACCATAAAATTCACCCATTTAAACTTCATAATTTTTCAGTTTTTAGTATATTCAGAATTGTGCAGCCATCCCCCCACCTAGTTTTAAGAATTTTTTTCACTCCAAGAAGAAGCTCTGTGTCTATTTGTCATCACTCCCCATTTCCCTTTGACTAACTTTAAAAAGAAAAAAGTTGCTGTCGGAAGGGTCTGATAAAGTTCACAGTCTCATAAACAGCTGAAATACCAGGTTTCAGAAAGGGCAGGAAAGACAATAGCTCTGGGGGTCCTAGCAAAAGAAACTGATGAACTTTTTCTTCACAGCAATACCAATGGATGACTCAGTACTCACATCTTTCCTGTGTCTCTGCTCAGTTGTCAAATTCCAGAGAAGGAAACTCAAAATGATCTAGATTGGCCTCTGTGTGTATTCCCTCTAACTGTGACCACTCAGGGACCTCTGGTCAGGGGTACTAGTTGGAAAAGTCAAACAAATAAACAATAAAAAACCAGATGCCCAACACAGTGTAGGTCTGGAGGAAGCAGCTTTCATGAAGATGCCTTATTGCCTTCAGGAGGAGAGTGAACTGGAGTTGAGAAAATAAAGGATACATCAAGTCTTAGTCTTCAACAAATCTATAATGAGGGAACAAAATGTAAGCTGACTGTGTGGGGGAGGGGTTGAAAAGATTTTTGTGTTGGTTTGTCTTTAAGATAGGTGACCTTGAACATGTTTGTAGGCTGAGAGACTTGAGAGAGGGAAAAAAAGATAATTGCTAGAGCAAATTACAAAAGAATTTTGGGCAGGGCTGATGTTAGGAGCACAAGAGCAGGCGTTAGCTTTGGAAAGTAGGAAGATTTTCAGGGGAAGGGGAAAGGAGAGATTTGCAAGCCAACGGCCTCTTATTAGAGGAATATGAGACAACAATGATCTTCAGATTAAGAGTTTTAGGGAGTGAGAACTTGATATGGCTGGTAAGTCTATGATCTCCATGTAGGGTCAAGTTCACTAAAGACAGCTGAGCAGTAGAGAGGTTCAGTCAAGTTTGAAACCATACGTTGCTTATTTTTTGTTTTTTCTTCCATTGCTGGCTTTTTCCCCCACCATTTGTAATGTTTATTAGTCTCTTTCCCAAAGGATGAACTAGAGAAGATAAAGAAAGAGAGGAAGGAAGGAAGGAAGGAAGGAAAGAAAGAAGGAAAAAGAGAGAAAGAAATGAAAAACCAAATGTTGCATGTCAGACTGAATGGGTTACACCTTAACATTTCTGCTTAAGGTTTGGTAGGGGTGAGGGTGGACTGGGAACAAAAGTAGATTGTGAAGTTGTAATTAGATGTCAGTCACCCATGATTCTCCATCATACCCCTAGTCCATGGAAGCCAGTTTGTCTTCCCATGCTTTAGGACTTGGAGCCCTTGGTTCAGAGGATGAGGCAAAAGTGTGGTAAATCCCCTCAGGTGTAACTTTATCACACAAGGGTGCAACAGGAAGGCAGTACCTGAGTTCTCAATATTGGCAAGGATGAAAAAAGGAAGGCCGTTTATATGTCTTCAAGGCAGGATTATCATAACAATCAAGCAAAAATGGCATAAAGACCATTCTCACTTTCCATACCTGCAACGGGCACCCTTGGAAAGCTAAAAGATATCTTGATTTAAGGGTAGGTGACTCTGGGTGAGATGTCAATCAAGATCTGTCCCCTCTGAGTTCTTTAAAACTGAGTTTCCACTCAGCTTCCAGATTGGCTTAAAACCAAACATCACAGGCCTTCCTGATAGTACAGCCCTATGAAAAAGCATCAAGCAAGTAGCTATTGGAAGAATTAGATCACACAGACCTGAGTCAGAACCCATATCCCACCACTTCCTAACTAGGTGTCCTTAGGCAAATTAAATATTCTCTCAGATCCTATTTCTTTGTACATAAAGTTTTAGGATTAAATGAAATATGTGGATGAAAGTATTAAATAGGGAGGCTGGCACATATTAGGTGGGCAACAAGTATTGGAAATAATAGTCCATGATATCTAATTTGATAAAGTTGTAGCTGGGACCACTCTTAGTATCATCTGAAAGACACTTGTGAAATTTCTCTCTGGATACAGTGTAATACAAATTCAAAATAAAAAGGAGTTAGTCCCATAACCAGAAAAACATAAGCAACAACAAAAGCAACAAACAAACCAAAAATCCAAAAGACTCCTAGCAATTCATAAAAACAGATCTGTTCTCTTAAAGACTAAGAATGAGATTCAAATTGCTAAGGACATTATTTTTTAATAAAGCAGTGAAAGTGAATACAAAAGTTAAGGAAATACCTTCAAAAACAGCAGTTGGATTACCTCTCCCCCACTGCTGTCAGATACTTACGTTCCTGTCCCTTCTGGTCTTTTCTTTCATGATTCTTCATGACCTTTCAGCTCTGATGAACATGGATTTATAGCCCTGCACTTGTTTTCTCAGTTCAGCATTCTTGCTCATGTCACTCCATAAGTTTTTAAGAATCCTTCTATCCCTACCTACAGCCCCACCAATTTTCCCATCCTTCAAGACTTGATCAAATCTCCCCTACTCTAAAGCCATGCTTGTCCATACCTGCTCAGAGTCATCATGCTCTTCTCCAAAATTCCATGGTACTCTTCTGTAAGACTAATCAGAGTGGGCACGTGTCATTCTTTTAGGTTGCTTTCCATCTGAACCTGTGTTTAAAGGAGGTAGAGCCTGCCTCCCACTATGGAAACAGAAGATACTCAGGCTCTTTCTCAACCTCTCTTTCAACTAGTTTAGATAAGGACACATTACTGAGGCTGAGTCAATTAGATGCATTTCACTTTGAAGTGGAAGCCAGAGGTGTGAAGAAGCAGAGACCCAGCAGTCCTCAAGCAACTGAGGGTGATGCCCTTGGAGGCAGCTGTGCTCAGTTTTCTGCATCAATAATGGCAGAAACTCCAGCAGGAGTAGCAGCTGGATGCCCTGATTGGTCTTGTGCTCTTTGGTTAGAAGTGGTGAGGACTTCACCAGCCTAGCTTCATGGCATGATTTAGGGACTTATTCATGGCTGTCATCTCCAAGCCTTATTCTCCAGCTTTGCTAAAGTGTTGGGCATTTCACCAGGGATTTCAGTATAGCATAAAACAGGAAATGGCTTAAAATGGAATGCAAGGTCTATCTGAGAACCACTCACTGTTTGCCTTCTTACAATCTTACCTCCAGCCATGTTAGTAGCTCTTCTTTCTCCCTGGATCTTGCCCATGAAGGGACTTGTAACAATATTTTTATATGTTGTTTAGGGGCCAATGCTGGCATTTGGAATGAGGTAGAGCTACTAGTTGTCCTGAAATGTGCAGGGCAAACCCACACAATGAATTGTCTGGCATCTCTGCCACTCTCAAATGTTTCCATATTTAAAAACCCTATTTATAATTATCTGAGTCTAGAGTCTGATTCTGTTTCCCTTATAAAAACTAAGCATTTGGGACTTTTTGAGGAAAGATTGCATTTGGCTTGGAAATTCCCCAAGAGACCTTCACTATTTAGGGACATCACATCTCTAGGAATGACAATGGTGTTGGCAATGTAATACATGAGGGTTCATGACTCAACTGTCACTGAAGCATTTGCTGGATTCTGTAAACAGCACAAGCATCTGACTCTTCCATTATGTATTTTCTAGTGTCTTCCGGGCCAAGCATTTATATATTGTATACATATTTTTATGCATTTGTTAAATTAACTTCTTTTTTATATATCCTTTATCTTACAGCTAGGAATTATATTAGTATTACTTTTCTCGAGATTAATTAAATTACATTTCATGTTTATCATGGTGGAAATCTAAATTATAAAAATGAGCTGCTTGATCTACTAGGGTCACACACAATGATCCTAAAGCCCTCCCTTACTTTCCCACAGTCTTCTAGTCTACCTTCCCCCTAAATGTGTTTGTTACTAAAGATCCATCAGAGTGAAATTTAGAATGTTATTCAATTTTTTAAAATAACATACTTTTCTTCCTGTTAGATACATACACATCTTTAGAAAATGGCTCCATTCTTGCAACCATAACATCTTGGCTTGATTTTGATTGATGTTTAATGGCCCATTTCAAATGCAGATGGAACTGGGGGTGGGCCTTAAAACTATCAATAAAAAGGCTCCAGGGACCCTAATTTTTCAGAAAACTTTATTGAGTGTAAAGAGCATGTAGTGACCCAATCCATAGTCTCCTCTTAATGACCGCATGTGGGAAGAAGCCTTTGCTTTATCTCTGGCTGCTTAAAAAGATTTAAATGTAAAATATCATAAGATTTGAAAAGGAGAAAAAAGTAGCATTATATTTTATTTTTCTGTTACCAACCATCAAATTCCAGTCAGTAAACTTTTGAGAAGAATGAGCTACTTGGTCTCAGAGTGAGAACACAAAAAGACTCCCCAGGACAAGGTGTTCTGAGCCAGGTTGTATACAGATTGATTACAGATGAAGCCTCAGTGTTCTGTGCTCAGAGGCTTTCTTACATGTTTCAGGACTTCTCCTGAATGATGATAGCCGCAGGGATAACATTTGGGGTAGCTGGTGAGAGGACAATTTTCCTGACTTTAAAAAGCAGACAAACAGGCCTGGCATGGTGCATCATGCCAGTAATCCTAGCACTTTGGGAGACTGAGACAGGAGGATTGCTTAAGTCCAGAATTCAAGATCAACCTGGGCAAGATAGCAAGACTTCATCTTTGGAAGAAATATAAGTATTAGTTGGGTGTAGTAGCATGTACCTTAATCCCAGCTATTTGAGAGGCTGAGGAGGAAGGATTACCTGAGCCCAGGAGATTCAGGCTGTGGGTCTTGCCACTGCACTCCAGCTGAGGTGACAGAGTGAGACCCCAACTCAAAAACAAACTGGGTCTCATTTTAGTAGCAGCCTGGCTGATGACAAACTTTGTCCTACATATTTTTGCTGGAAATCCAAGTGCATCAGTAAAATGCCTTTTAAAAACCTTATTGTCATTGGGTACAATGTGCACAAGTGGGTCCGGTGGGTACAATTAAAGCCTAGACTTCTTTGACACTATACAATGCAACCATGGAACCAAAAATTATTTGTACCCACTACAACTATTGAAATGAAGAAAAAGAAAAGAAGTTAAAAGAAAAACTTACTATCGCAGTATGCAAAGACAGCATCTGAGAATGTTCTGCATCAAATCAACCTGTATGCCCTGAAAGACCTGTGTATATACTTAAAAGAGGAGGCATGGTTTCAAAGATTGAGTTGAATCCCTTTGAAACTATAAAAATTAACATGATTTCCAAAATCAACCATCTGAGATTTTGATTTTATCAGTTGAAGAGTCCTTGACAGAAGAGCCATGAGAGTGACAAAGTCCTGGAGATTTTAATCAAGATGAGATAATGCATATGAAACTGAACAGTGGAGCCCTACACAAATATAAAGTATTTTAGGATATGCCACTAATTGTCATAGTCTCCTGGGAAATGATTTAATATAAATTTGAAAATAATACAATCACCCCACATCTTTAAAATAAAAATAAAATAAAATTTAAAACTTCAGAAGAAAAAAAGAAAATAATATGCTCATTATACTGTTAAGTTGTAATCTCATATTTTAATAGCTGCTTATTGAAAAGAGAAAAAAACTGAAAATAATAAGCAACTTCATTAATTGATGACTGTTTTCTTTTTAAAAATGGATTTTATCTGGTTGACTTTGAGTCAACCAGATATAATGACCAAAAATAATAGAATTTGTTTTTCAAACATGCATGCTTCTAAGCTGTAAATATTTGCTCAAGATGTGATTGAATGGTGTCTGTCACACTGGAGAGCTTTAAAGAGTCCTTTTACAGCAAAGTGTCAATGGTTGCTCTATTCTTTTCACACAGTTGAGTCCCTTTGGCACCCTCTCATCATTGTCTCATTATCTCATTTTCTTTCTTCAACTGATAACCAGAGAGTGGAATGGTGCTTTGTCTCTGTCTCCTTTCTTTCATAGCCCCCATGGCAATCTTTCTTTCTTTTTTGTCCTTGTCAATTTCAACTCTTTGACCTCAAAGATGTTTTTCAGCACTCAGAGCAACTTGCAACAACCCAGGCTATGCTGTGCAAAGATGTCTTTCACTTTGTGAGAACCACCTGTGCCTTGATGTGGTACAGATACTTCCCTTCTAGAAATTCAGAAGGACACAATAAGTTGTTTTCTTGACTTCCACACTGACTCAGACTTTTATTATGCATAGCATTCTGGGGATGTTGGGACACATGCCCCCCTCCCCCATTTCTTGATCTTAAGAAAGTTACATCAATTAAGATGGAAACAATGAGTGCTAAATGCTATAAAACTGCTCTGTCCAATAACCACTAATTAATTGGTTATTGAACATTCAAAATGTAGCTAGTCTAAACTGAGATGCATCTTGTGTATAAAATACATACCAGATTTCAAAAATTTCATGCAAAAAATGTAAAACATTTAAATTTTGAAAATATTGGTAAATATTGACATAATATTGTGAATATATTGGGTAAAAGAAAATATATAATTAAAAGTAATCTTATCTGTTTCTTTTTAGTTTTCTTCATGTGGCCACTAGAAAACTTAAAATTACACATGTGGCTTGCATTCTCTTTTTTGGATAGCATTGCTATAGAAATTTAGAGAGGAGTGGGAGAGTGTGTCCCATGTGTGCACTGGGGGCAGATATAGGAATATGGTGAGCAGAAAGCTATCTGAGAGGAGGTGACACTGGAGCTAAGTCTTTTTTTCTCCTTTGAGTTGGGGTCTCACTCTGTTGTCCATGCTGGAGTGCAGTGGCACAATCATGATGATCACTGCTCATGGTAGCCCCAAGCTCCTGGACTAAGGTAATTATTCCACTTCAGCATCCTGAGTTGCTGGGACTACAGGTGTGCCATGCCAAGCTAATTACTTGATTATTATTTTTTGAATCGGAGTCTCACTCCATTGCCCAGGCTGGAATGCAGTGGCACGCTCACGGCCACCCCAGATTCGACCTGCTGGTCTCTGGTGATCCCTCTGCCTCAGTCTTCCAATTAGTCAGAACTACAGGTGCACAATACTGTGCCAGCTAATTTTTTATTTATTGTAGAGATAAGGTCTCACCAAGTTGCCCGGGCTGGTCTCAAATCCTCGGGCTCAGGCAATCCACTTACCTCAGTCTCCCAAAGTGCTGGGATTATAGGCTGAGACACTGAGCCCGATCACTTGATTATTTTTGTAGAGATGAGGTATCACTTTGTTGCCCTGGCTGGTCTTGTACTCCTGGGCTCAAGCAACCCACCCGTCTCATCTTCCCAAAGTGCTAGGATTACAAATGTGAGCCACCGCACCCTGCTGGAACTAAGTCATGAAGAGTGTGTGGCTCCTAAACATGCAGAGTGGAGAAGGGATCTCAGCCAACAGCAGAAAGGCAGTGCCATGTGATAAGTAAGGCAGTCTTTGGATACCACCTCAGCTCCTCTTATTATAAATTAAGAAGTGGTATCTAATTTAATTGGGGATGTGAATGTCAGCAGGGTTAAAGGATGAATTAAAGGATACTAAAAGGACATTTAACCTAAGAGTCATTTCCTTGGCTGCCGCACCAGAGACATCACCACTCAAGTCTTACCTCCCTTTTCCCATCATTGCTTATGAAATAATTGCTTATAATCTGAGTGAGTCCCAGATTTTATACAGCACGTATTCAGGAACAGAGAAAAACATTTATTTCCCGGTTGATTTTCATTGTCCTTATTCCTGAAGTGACTTTGTAATATTTTACAACCATGTTGCATGTGGAAATGAAAGGTGAGAAATAGAGATGAGCCATTGTCTTTCCTGACTGAAATCCTTATTCCTTGAGAACCTCAGCAGAATATTCAATGTTCCACATCTATCAATATAAAAATTATAAATGGCTCTGGAAACCAGAGCTAATTCTGAGAATCACAGAATTGTAACTACCTTAGTGATACAGGACGAACATGACATATGCCCAAGTTCCCATTAAAGCAGTCTGGCTTTGCAGTAGGACTTTATGACATGCTAATGTCTTACTCAAACATTCCAAGAGACTAAAATTAAATCAGCACATGATAGGTTACTTGGACAGTAATCGACTAGACAGATAATTATAATTTCATACAGAAGTTAGGTTCTGATAAAGACTGGTGCTTGCCACAGGATAATGGGAACAGTTGTGAGGCTCCAGATATGACAGTGGCCCCAATCAATCTATTCTCTCTGCCATCCTGATGTTCTGGCTATAGAAGTTTTAAGTGGCCATCTAGAGGAGTGAAAACAAAGGCTAGCTACACTTGATTGTTGTTTCAAGCACAAGTCCCACAGACCTTTGTCTTCTAACTTGGTTCTTCATGAATTTCAACTTCTTTCCACTGCTCCTCTCCAGTCAAGTGATCTGTTAAGAGAGACAGAAAAAGGCATGGATTGAGAGCCCTTGTTCATCTTGAAATTTTGCTTAGTAATTGCCTTTTTTGTTATGATAGAAATGACTAACAGTGTTGAACACTTACCTAACACCACTATGGATTTAGCTATGGTGGTGTTGTTTTAGTTATCTATTATGGCATAGTAAATTACCACATAGTTTTAGTTATCTATTATGGCATAGTAAATTACCTCTCCCACAACTGGCCTTTCCTTTATGGGATTAGGGCAATAATTGTAATAGTTATAGAAGTGGCATTAATAGTGAAAAGGAAGAGAAAGAAGAATAGGAGATGGATGAGGTGCAAGAAGGGAGAAACAAATGAACTGAATTCTTCCTAAGTACCAGGTTCTGTACCATATGATTTCACTTAGCTCTCAAAACAGCTGTGTGAAGTAGATATTGTTAGGTAGATGTGTAAATATAGCACATTTTTTCAGATGAGGAAACTCAGGCCTAGAGATGTCAAGAGTTGAGAGTTGTCCAAGGCCACACAGTTTGTAAGAGGTGAAGCTGGGATTTAGACCGAAATATTTTTTTAGTTTTTGAGTCGGAGTCTCACTCTGTCACCAGGCTGGAGTACAGTAGCATAATCACGGCTCTTCACAGCCTTGACCTCTTGGGCTCAGACGATCCTTCTACCTCAGCCCCTCAAGTAGCTGGGACTACAGGCATATGCAACCACATCTGGATAATTTATTCTTATTTTTGTAGAGACAGGGTCTTACTATGTTGCCCAGTCTGGTTTTAAACTCCTGGGCTCAAGCAATTGTCTTGCATTGCTGGGATTACAGGTGTAAGGCACTGCCCCCAGCCAACCCAAACATTTTTACTCCTAAACTCTTCTGCAGTTCATATCAACTGTCTTCTGCCCCAGCTAGCTGTTAGCTGTTATTTTCATAAGCAATACAATTAGAATACACTTTTTTAGCACTCATTATGTGCATACATTTGTGCTAGGCCCTGGGATGACAGCAATTGAATAGGCCCCTGCCTATCTTGCCCCCTGAGTAAGTCAGGGGTTCATTAGAGAAAGCAACATGCAGCATCAGGAGGTCCTTAGGGTTCTCTGGTAACACCAAGCAGGGAGAGATTCATTCTAACTCTGATAAGATCTAGGGAAATTCTCAGAAGGTGATTTTTGAGACAGGGATTAGCTTACAAAT
>CAUYQG010091636.1:0-12524 GCA_963574415.1 Tarsius wallacei
AAATCAAAAATTAGCCAATTAGCCGGGCATGGCAGCATGTGCCTGTAGTTCCAGCTACTTGGAAGGCTGGGGCGGAAGGATCTCTGGAGCCCAGCAGGTTGATGCTGGGGTGGCCATGAGCATGCCACTGCACTCCAGCCTGGGCGACGGAGTGAGACTCAAACTCAAAAAAAAAAAAAAAAAAGCAAAGGTTTTGTGGCCAAAGGGACCTTAATTCAAATCCTAACTTTGCCACTTTGGGGAAGGAATGTCACCCTTTGGAGCAACAGTTTCCTTCTATGTAACTTTCAAACCCATTCCAAATGCTGTCTTGTCCTCTGGGACTCTGGTGTACCAGGCAAAGTCTGTCAACTGCACAAAAAAATCACAGCATAGGAAAGTCCCTCAGAACACCCTGCCCCTGCCCATTCCGTTGGTTGCCCACCCACCCATCTGAGACAGGCAGCGCCCACTGTGAATGCTGGTTTAGGGAACAATGCACATCCAAGTCTGATTAAATCCTGAGTCAAAACACCCACCAAATTAAATACGATCACTGCTAATCAGTGTCTTGGAATTTTGTTATCTTGGTGAAAACCAGACTACAATTCCATGAGCTTCGTCTCCTAATATAATTTTGGTGAACAGTTAGAACAAAATCCATTGTCCAGAGAAGTAAATTATCTTGTCCGAGATGCTCATTGGTGGCAGAGTCAGGTCTAGGACAAGATCTCTTGGCTCCTAGTGCCCTCCGATTAGAACAAAATCCATTGTCATGTATGAGAGCTAACTTTCTCCAAAGCACCAGAAAGGTCCAAGGCGCCACCACGCTCCACCGCAGCTGTTTTCCCCAACTGCCCCTTGGGAGGGCTTCCTTCAGGCCCTGGCATTCTTCTGTCTGCCAGTAGTGACATCAGCACCCCCCGCCCCACCCAAATGTCTTTAAGGGCATCGTGGCTTAGCCCAGGTTTAGTTCTGAAGCACAGTGAGGATGGACACCTTGAGACTCTCTCCACTCTTGAAGAGGCCTACTGTAAGCAGAATGAGGGCTCTTCAGCAAAGCAGCTGCAGGGGCCGCTTAGCCTGCTGGGTCTGTACACCTGAGGGGCTCCCTCCTCACTGAAACGCCATCACACGAGATACATGTCATCATGACCATAGGAGCACCTGCCCTGCAGGGATGAGCTACATCCATGGGTCACAGTGTTAACTCTGTCCTTCAAGTAATAAACAAGAACGTTGACTCATAGCAGTGTGGGGGACCTTAGAATCAGCCTGCCTGGTGGCAAAGATGAACAAATGGGCATGCAGGGAGGAAAAGCATCTTGCCCACGATACTCATTGGTGGCACAGCCAGGTCTAGGATGAGGTCTCTTGGCGCCCAGGGCTATGGTCCAAAGACTTTCCTAATTGCACAGGCTGTGCTTATAATCACCACCATTGGGCACGTGTGCTTTCATCAGAGTCACCTAGAGTTCACACTTTCCAAACCCACAGAGATGTCCTTGCTCCTGAAGCCTAGAGGACAGAGAGTAGTTGTTGCGACTCTAAAATCTCAAGTTCCTCACTGGCAAAGCGGCAGGGCTACAATGGGTGATTCTGAACAAGCTTCTGTTTGACATGAAACAGCTCAGGAGAGGCAGCCTTGGGAAAATACATTTACACATAAAGCAACCTTGGATAGAGACACTGGTTTCCTGCAACTCTGGCTGTCACCACTGCCCAGTGTGACCCACATAAAGGTTACACTGAAACTAGAGATACTTCTCCACCTGCCTGTAAGGGCTGCCTGATACACCAGGCTTGGGTTACCCAGATCTTACAGTTCAGTAACAGAAATCACAGCCAGGCTGCCCTTTACATGTGACAATGGATATTGAAGGAAACAAAATGAAAATCCCAAATGGAGGATGAGAGAAGTAGGCCCACTGGACACCTGGGTAATGCTTCCATAGAATCTTTCACATCATCACCGGCAGGAAAAGAAACCGTCTGCATTTTATTAGGAGAGCAGCAGGTTACCAATTCAGGGCCCCATGTAGCCCCAGGGACGCTTCTGGTTCTCCCTGCTCCCAAGGGACGTGGCAAGTTTCCATAGCACTTAGCACATGGCGCCACCATTTTAAAAAATCTAGGTCTCTCTTCCCTCTACTTGACTGCATGCTTCCTGGGTGCAGGGGATGATGTCCTACTCATCCTTGGATCACCAGAACCAAGTAGGTGCATAGTAGGCATTCCGTAATATTAAACAATCATCAGCATTTTTCAGAAGCTGTCACATTCAAAACGTGGTCCAAAGACTTCATCGAAATACAATAGCCCCATAGCACTGGATACCATTCCTTAAGCCATTCAGTTCTCATGTTCCTTCATCTACCAAAAAGACAATTACATTTGCGTGTTCCTCCCCACCCAGGGGAGCAACTAGAGGGCGTGTGGTCAGGTTGGGTGACACAGTGCCTGGCACCTGATGAGCACACGGTAAACAGGTGATGAACCGCACCGTACAGAGCTGGTTCAACAATCGAGGGAGAGAAAGCAGGTGAGGCTCAAGCAGTCCCTTGTAGGTGATAAAGAGTGACCGTCATTACTGCAGCTCAACACATCGCTTCTGGTCTTGCAGGCACAGGGTAGCATCGCACTTCCCCTCACCTTTGAATTTAAGTGCAACCACGTGACTTCCTTCGGCTATTGACAAGTGAGCGAAAGTTACATGGGTCATTTCCAGGCTTTAAGAAACAGTATATGACGGACCACACTGTCTTTCTCCTTGCCACAAGGACTTCCAATGCTGTAAAAAATGGTCATTCCTCCAGCACCCGGGGTCCTGGATGAGGCTGATGTACAATGTAGCCTCCCACTGACTTGCAATGGCCAAAGAGTGAGGGTGGGTTTTGGGGGGGAGTTGTTACACAGCGTAGCCTAGCCTATGCTGACTCATACAGAGACTTCCCAGGAACCTGGATTAAAACATATGAAGTTATTTTCTGTTGCAAGACACAGATACAGTCAGATTCTGACTTGGGAGTTGGGTCCCACGATTTGGGTTGCTGGGGGAGTAAGTGCAGAGGAAGGTGTCTGCCACTTGGCTGTTGTCTTTGGCCTCTCGTTCTTGCTTTCACATTGATAGACAGTTTTTCACATGCACTCCAAACAACCGTTAAGTCCACAAATCACCCTTAAACAACAGTTGAAGAGGCACCTCTTATAGAAAATGTGTTTTGAGGGTGTGATTATGCTCTTCCCCACTCTCAGCTTGCTTCTACCACAGGGTACAATGTTAAGGAACAAGTTAGAAAGTTGGGCACCATTAGGGAGAGGGATTCCATGGGGCCACCAATAATATTTTTTTTTGCCAAGTAAAAACACCACATGCAGGCGAAGTGATACTCTGCAGAGGATTCCCTCTCTTCTTTACAACCCCCTGGGAGAATTCCATTGTGGCTTAAAGTGCAGATGGCTTGCTTCCTGTCAGCACCACCCCCTGCACAGCACAGGTGGCCCCTGCCCACTGATCTCCTCTCTCCTCCCTCCCCGCCGCCCTGAGAAGCAGCACTTCTGAAAAAGCAGGCAGTGGTACCAGCAGAAAGAGACTCTCCGGAAGGGCCAATGCAGTCATTATGACCCTGTTACTGCGGAAATAGGACCCTGTTACTGCGGAAATAGAATTTGCCTTAAGGCTCATTTTATGAGCTTTAAAACAAAAGTGACTTTCACTCTCTCCTTTGTTTCACACAAGCAGGAGGAGGAGGAGGAAGGAAACACCATAAAGATCACCGATGCTGGGCACTGTTCCCCCGTCCTAATGCTGTATTCCTCATCCAAGAGGATAGGTATAACCCTTGAATGCGGGACTAAAAACATGCTCGGGGGCACTAACGTGGGTAACAGGGAGTTTAAGGCAGTCAGAAGGAGAAGGCAAGGAAAATGAGAAAGGCAGAGAGGGCGGGAGCTGGGAGTGAGAGAGAGAGGGAGGATGAGAGAGGGAAGGAGAAGGAAGAAGAGGGAGAGTATGAGAGAGAAAGAGAGGGAGGGAGGGAGGGAGGGAAGGAGGGAATGGTGGGTTGCAACTGACTGATTCCAGCAAGAGAAGATGAAAACAAAACCATATGGGAGAAGTGAGGAAGGAAGTGGAGAAAAGCAAGGTAAAGTTCATTTTCACTTGGGCCAGTAGGAAGCTCAGTGCTGAATTATTCAAAAAATGCAACCATGGGCTGGGCACAGTGGCTCACGCCTGCCTGTAATCCCAGCACTTTAGGAGGTCAAGGCGAGAGAATTGCCTGAGCTCAGGAGTTCAAGACCAGCCTGAGCAACATGAAGAGACCTCATCTCTACAATAAATAAAAAAATCAGCTGGGTGTGGTGGCTGGCAGTTCCAGCTACTTGGAAGGCTGAGGCGGAAGGATTGTCTGAGCCCAGCAGGCCAAGGCTGCGGTGGCAGAGTGAGAGAAACTCCAACTCAAAAAAAAAAAAAAGCAACCAGATAGGACCTTATGGTTTATCAATCTATGTTTTCCATTTCCTCCTTCTTTTGCATGTTCTAACTTACATTTCCCCCGGTCCTAATGCTGTATTCCTTTAATTTATCACTGCTCAGCCGGGCTCGGTGGCTCAGCCTGTAATCCCATGCTTTGGGAGGCTGAGGTGAGTGGATTGCCTGAGCCTGCAGGTTCGAGACCCGCCTGGGCAACTTGGTGAGACCTCATCTCTACAATAAATCAAAAAATTAGCCGGGCGTGGTAGCGCGCGCCTGTAGTTCCGGCTACTCGGAAGGCTGAGGCGGAAGGATCGCTGGAGCCCAGCAGGTCGAGGCTGCGGTGACTGGGAACGGCCACTGCACTCCAGTCTGGGCGACAGAGTGAGACTCCAACTCAAAAAAAAAAAAAGTATCACTGCTCATTTATTATATATGGTTATTATAAGCTGCTATAGAAGGAAGAGAGCTTACTTAATTAAATATAAAGCAAAGTGAGTTGCAGAGTAGAGCCCAGATTGCCCCAGTGGCTCGCAGGCTGTAAGAATAATTAGTGTGTTTGTCCTGGGTACTATGCAAAACACTCTCAACACCTTCATTCACCTCCTGGGATCCTCACAACAGTCCTATGAAATGCATATGACAGCAGCCCTCATTTTAGAGACAAAACTGAAACCCAGGGGAGGCCAGTGACACGCCTAAGACAGTGAGGACTGGAATCGGGGCATCTTGACCACAAACCCCCATCTTCTCTTTACAGCTGCCTTTGCTATATAACTGAGATACACCCTAAAGTGCATCTCAGTGTTGCAACACTAGACCTGTTCTGTGTCTGCACTGTCCAAACAGGGAGTCACTGGCCACATGGGATTTTTGAACACTTGAGATGTGACTAGTATGACTAAGAAACCAAACTTTGAAATGTAGTTCATTTTCATTGATTTTACATTGAAATAGCCACATTTCACTGGTGGCTATTAGACCGGGCAGCACAAGGCTATATTCTCTCACTGACCCTGCATGAATGTAGAGACGCAAGTTCAAATACTGGCAGCTAAAGCCAGTGTGGAGTAGAACTGGCAGCCAAAGAGAAAGAATCCTCTTGCTTGACTTGATGATGGTGAGATTACAAATAGGCACAGAGGCAAAGCGGGGCGGGGGCGGGGGGGCACAGGAGGGAGGTTTTGTGGGGGAAACTCTCCTTGAACCATGGTCTAGCCTCTGGAAGCCCTGCAGACCCCCAAGCTCTGGATAGGAAACCTTCCAGCATTTGCCTCAGGGCCACACAGTGGTTAGCCAAGACCAGGAAAGAGAAAGTTCTTGATGATCGCAGGATCTCTGCAGATTCTAGTGGCCCTGGATTTCCTGGGTCACTCAGGAGAAGCATCAGCCCTGGCCTGCGATCTTGAAATTGTGGACTCCTTCCTCAGCTGACAACACAACATTGTAGTAGGTTTGAATTCACAAGTAGGCAGCCCCTCTGAACTTTCAAGGAGAACTGAAATAAACTGACTCAGCTTTGTGTAAAAAAAGGCCCTTTTCCTTGAGCTCTGGGGTCACCGATGGGAAAAGGGGTAAGGCAAACCCACCTCTAGCGTCCATGTGCAACGAGTCTAGAAAGGGAAGATGAGTCAAGAAATACTCTCTTTTTCCTCTTAATGTAAATTGTTTTGTGCTGTCCTTCAAGGATCGAGTTCACCTTTCCAGCTGCTTGGGCCTTGCTTGCGTTTTTAGTGACTAAGGACTCATTTGAAGAGAAGACACCAAGATAATGGCCCAGAGTCCAGGAATGGAATAACCTCTACAAGGAGAGCCCCCTTAAAGAGGCTGTATGTTGGGAAGTTAGAGAATTTGGGGGTGATCAGGCAGCCTGGGTTTGAATCCCAGCTTGGACATATGTTAGGTGTGTAACTTTGGATAAGTTTGCTGGCCCTCTCTGAGCTTCACTGCTTGAGTCTATGAAACTAGCATAACATCTCCTCTCAAAGGGTCAAGGTCAGGTGTCAATGAGATCATATTTGTAAGGTGCTTGGCACAGTTCCTGGCATAAGGCAATCCATCAGGAAATGGCAACTATTACTGTTTTATTATTTTCTGACATAAGTTTGTATTCATTATCTATCCCTGCCATAACAGATGACTATAAACGTAGTGGCTAAAGACAAAAATGTATTATCTCATAGTTCTGTGAGTCAGAAGTCTGGCATGGGTCTCGCAGACTAAAATCACGGGTGTTGACAGGCTGCATTCATCTCTGGAGGCTCTAGGGAGCATCTGGTCCTCCATCTTTCCCTTTCTAGAGGCCACCTGCATCCTTTGGCTTCAGCCTCCTTCCTCCATCTTCAAAGTCAGCCATGGCAGGTTAAGTCCTTCCATGTTACATCACTCTGACCTCCTTTTCTGCCTCCCTCTTCTACTTCTGAGAACCTTGTGATGACACTGGACCTACCTGAATACACCAGGGTCACCTCACTGTCTAAATGTCAGCTGATAAGCAACCTTCATTCCCCCTGCCATGTAACATAATGTATCCACAGGTTCTGAAGATCAGGACGTGGATGTCTTTAGGGGTGATGATTACATCTCTCACAGGCTTGGAATGGAGAACAAGGGGAGCAGTCTCTTTCTGTGTTTGTTCCTTCTATTTTGTGGCTCCCAGCAGGGACCATGCCTAAGAAATAACTGGCGTGTGGCTGGGCTCAGGGGCTCAGCCTGTCATCCCAGCACTTTGGAAGGCTGAGGCGAGTGGATTGCCTGAGCCTGTGGGTTCAAGACCAGCCTGGGCAACTTGGCAAGACCTCATCTCTACAATTTAAAAAAAAAAATTAGCCGGGTGTGGTGGTGTACGCCTGTAGCTCTGGCTACTTGGAAGGTTGAGGCGGAAGGATTACCAAAGTCCAGCAGGTCGACGCTGGGGTGGCCGTGAGTGTGCCACTGTACTCCAGCCTAGGTGACAGAGTGAGACTCTGACTCAAAAAAAAAAAAAAAAAAAAGAAATAACTGGAGTGGGGGGGACCTACCCTGGTAAGGGCTCCCCCCAAGTCCATCTGCTGGCTGGGGACCTCTGGCCTGGATTCCACTCTTCCCTCCAGATCAGGTCTGAATCCATGAATGCACTGCTCAGTGCCAGCAGGGCCGCTTTGTTCCCCACGAACACAAAGCCAAGCGGTGCCCTGGGCTCTTGGAGTTCTTGTGACACTCCCAGTGAGGAAGGAGAGCTCGGCTTGGCAGGCTGCTCAAATACCAGGTTGCATAGTTACATCCTCACCCCGTGGGACTCCTCCTCCCCCCGAGACAGGCCTCCCAATTCAAGCTGAAACTGGGACGGCTCTGAGAGCCAAAGTCAGGCCCCAAATGCAGCCTGAGAAGTCTGTACAGCGACTCTTAATCCTTAACTGAAACAGCAATCTCAATACCTAAAACATCTATAATTTGAAGGGTAATGAAACACTTGTAACAAGAAAGAAAGAAAAAAAAGTCTCTCTGCTTGGTTTCTTGGCTCCTAGCACAAAGTTGGAGGGCAATTTTCTTTTTTTGAGACAGGGTCTCACTCTGTCACCCAGGTTGGAGTGCAGTGGCGCAATCACAGCTCACTGTAGCCTCAAACTCCTGGGCTCAAGTGATCCTCCTGTCTTAGCCTCTCAAGTAGCTAGGACTACAATGCCCAGCTAATTTTTAACTTCTTTTTTGGTAGAGTTGAAGTCTTGCTATATTGCCTAGGTTAGTCTCAAACTCCTGGCCTCAAATGATACTCTTGCCTTGGCCTCCCAAAGCACTGGGATTACAGGCATGAGCCACCACACCTGTTCATGTCTCAGGCTGACTCTTTACCATATAGCATTTGTTTTTTTCGTCTTGGAAAAGTTTGAAGCAATACAGCTTGATTGTCTAACTGAAGTTCACTGAGTGTTCTCATGGGTTAGAACAAAGTTACCAAGTAGTTCCAAAGGCCCCTATGCTCTAATGTCACACCAAGGCTGATTTTTGTCCTCCTGATGCTCCCAGTGACACTTATGTGACCCTGAGAGGTCATGCAGGAGGAGTAACTGACTGCCTCAGCCCAAGTGTGCTAAAGCATGAGATGGATACAAGAGAGGACAAGGAGCACAGTGGGACTCTGCTGCCACCGAGAGAGGGACTTAGAAGCGGAAACTTTCCCAGAGCCAAACTTCATGCTTTCAAAGCACTCAACTTGCCAGAGTTCAGGAACTTCTGAGGGGATCTAAGGGGCCAGCGGTGTGTGGAGGAACCAGCGGGAGTTCAGGCAGCCATCTGACTGTTGGCCTAGGCTTGCCACTCTCGTCATATTTCTTTTGCCTCCCAGGCTGCCAGTTCGGAGCTGCCATAGCTCCCTTGATCTGTCCATTATCTGGGGCCAATGACGTGTCATAAGCCACCTCCATTTGTCTCTTTTGATCCTCCCTTCTCAGTCGGCTGTCTCTAGTTCGCTGGAAGTAGCCACTGATCACTATCAGGAAAAACCTGAAGCCCAGGGGTGGCAGCCCTACAGAGTGACAGGAGATCAAGGGCACACACGGCATTTTGAACTTTCTATCTTCATTTATTATTTCTCAGAGGCTGGCTGGTGACAAACCAGACCCACAACTGACATGGTCTCTATCTCCCAGGCTCTGAAGGTACATACTCCTATCAGTTGCTTTTAATAACCCTGAAGATATCCCAGCCACATCCTGTTGCAAATGGCCCAGGTCCGTCTGGGAGGCCAGTGTCCTTTAAGGTCTTGCCCTCAAATCACTGTTCTCCCAAGCTGCACTGCTGAGGTTACTCGTTTTCTAACACAGTGATGTGCTTTTCTTGTGATGTTTGTCTTCCCTTTGCTAGGGTCTTATCAGGTCTAATCTCTCAGAACTTTCTACTATTTCCTTCATATAACTCTTGTAGTTTATTGCTTATGCTGAATCCATAAGAATCGGGCTGTCTTTATACAGAAATTCCTGGAAATGCCTCAGCTCTGGGACCTTCGATTTTCAGGTTAAAAGAAAAGAATTCTGGTCGCTTATCTAATTTATTGGTTAAAGGACACATTTCCAATGTTCGGGACGAGAATAGTATGACCTAAATTATCCAGCTGTTTGCAGACTATCTTTTATTCCTAACATAACTTCACACCGTCTGTGATATTCTTCCTTGATATTTCACATTAAATTGTCTCACGATCCTTATCTTAAGTGATATGTGTAAAGTCATGGGTTCAATAAGTTTTTTAAAATCTCAAAATTAAAATATAACTGTTAAAAAGGAATATTTTCCTGCCTACTGTCCAAAATGACTTTCTATACGACTCATATGAGCCTCCCACTTTGGGAAACACTCATTTAGAATACAGTTTTTGCAACCACACAAAACTGGATTTGAGATTTACATGAAGAATTTTATAGAAACAAATCTACTACTAATTCAACTTACCTAAAGACAAAGCATAGTTGTGGTTTGCAGATTAAAGAAATTCACCATATTCTAGAGCAATGCAAAATAGCTTCCTGCTTATAGGTCAAAACTTAGATGAAACAAGAAGAAATGTGTAATCATTATTATTATTATTTATTTATTTTTAGAAAGCAGGATTTATTGAGAGGACAGAAAATCTCCCACAGTGGGAGGGGACCCGAAGGACCCTGTAATCATTATTAACTCCTGTTTCTTTGAAAAGCTACCTGAGTTTTTCTTTACAGTTTCATCTGTTACCCATTCAGTCTTAAATAAATGATCACATCTGAGCATTCCAGTCTAGGGAAAACCAGAAGACATTATGTCCATTTGGTTCAACCAAACAGGCTGAACTAAAACAACATAATAAAACCTACCTATCTTTCCAACTCCACCCCAAAATCTTCCATCTCCAAAAGCAGAAACAAGCTCAGCTGTAAGAATTCCATGAACCCAGCAATGAAGCATTAAATTAAACTGCCTTTTGCTACAGGGGAAATGTACCTTGTAGGGCCTTCATTTTATGTCGACAGACTTACTAACCAATTACACGTTTATAGGAGAACACAAATAAGCAAAATAATTTAGCAAATTGTGAAATCTACTTGGGGGGGGGTTATTGTAGCAGTTTTTTCCCTCACATTACTATAAAGATTTGAGTTACAGAGAGTTTAGTTTCTCCTTAGAAAGAGCAGTTCTCAATTGTTTCATGTTTCTGTGAAATTTTCACATCAATAGTTTTCTTTATTGATTACAGGAAAAAAGCTCACTTGAGCTAGAACTCCAGCGGAAAGCCTTTTGTCATCCCTGATATAAATCACAAGCTAGGACACTGGGGTGGGGGGGACTCTGAGGAGGACATATTCGAGTCGGTGGAAGAGACTGGGCCAGATCCCAAGTTCCTAACAACTAATGCCGTGTTTCCCAGACCTTCCCTGAGAGAACGTGAAGATTATTCTTCAGCAAATTCCAGCTCTGGGTGTGATTTTAGTATCTGTCTCTTTATTGCGCTGTCCTACTTCTCTGAAGTCTGAGCACTACAGAAGCCACTTAGCTTATTGCAAAAAGCACGCCTTGAGAACAGCAGGGAACTGTTCTTGTGCTACTATTTGGCTTTCCGACATAAGAGGTTTAGCACCCAAAAAGCGTGCGGTTGTTTCAAAGCACTCACGTCTAAATACCATGTTACGTCTCAGCAACCCAGATGTGGAAAGAGGTCACGTATGCCAGAAAATCTTTGAACAGCCAGATCATTAAAGGGTATTTGAAATGTCTACTGGAAGGGATCCTGGAAATCACATACTCCAAATCCCGCCTTTCACAGGTTACTCAAGGTCAAAGAGTCAGTTTGTGTCACGGTAAAGACTAGAACTTGAAGACAAATAGTCCTCTTTCTTTAGCGTGCTGTTTCTGAAGCTCTTTTCTTCTCTGACAGTGGTGACAGTGATGCCTGATCACCGCCGTATGTCAATCACTCAGCATGTGTTGTATAGACCCACGTCCTTGTGCCTTGCCTCTGTTAACAGGCTACAACCCTGTGGTGAAGGCTACTCTGCCACGGCTGGGGAGAGCTCCCTTCTGCGATACCTAGAAAGCTGGCTAACAAGCGAGGAAGTAAAGCAGATCCCGAGGAACTGCCAAGCTGGCAAAGGTGCAGTAGCAACAGTCAACACAACACAACTTCCCAAGCCTGCACTCCCTGTGTGCTTGCTGTTGGAAGCGCCCGCCTACACAGAAGCAGGACTCGACAACCCTCAGCAGCCTTCTCCTACAGTCTCTAGCTGGGGACCTTTGGGGGCTATATTCTCGGGAGAACAGAATTATGGGGCGCCGTGGAGTCAGCTCAAAACCAGTGAGTTCAAGTAAAGGGCAGAAGAGAAAGTTCTCACTGGAGCCATCCCATGTGAGAAGCACCTTTCAGAACTTTCCCTCAGGGCCACTTCCAGGATCATCATGTCTGAACTGAATGCCTCTGGTGTCCCCTCCTTTTCCTTTTTCGACATTTATGATCACAATGCCAACATGACAGACAACAGACAATGGTGGTAGCTCAGGTCCAAGGCAGCTCCTGACCCAGGCACAGCCTCTAGGCCTCCCCTCCTCTCCGTGGTGGACAAAGCCCCCACGACCTTGTACCAACATCATGGCCTCATTCTCAGGCCATTCTGGAATCGCCTCTGTATCTTGCCAACCCCCAAGCGAAGAAGGCTTACCTGTCAGCATCTCCGAGGCCCAGGGAGGTATTTCGTTGCAGGGTCTCCCGCACCACAGCCATCCCATCAGGGAGCCGGTTCAGGCGACGGGTATAGAGGCCAAGTCCACCATCGGTCATATACCTTTAAAAAGAGAAGAGGATGACGCACGTGAGTGGTCCAAAGCAAGTCACTTGCAGTCTTGCCATCCATATCTAGAAACTCTGCACAGCCATCTTATGCTGTGAGGGGGAAGGGACGGAGGATTCCCTGGGGCTCCGTCACCGATCACAGCCCAAGGAAAACTCAGCCTCTTGGAAGATCACCAGCTGCCTAGCAAAAAAAAAAAAAAAAAACCCAAAAACACCCGCGGGGGGGGGGGGGGGGGGGGGGGGGGGGGGGGGGGGGGGGGGGGGGGGGGGGGGGGGGGG
>CAUYQG010091640.1:0-32724 GCA_963574415.1 Tarsius wallacei
TAACAGAGCTCTGGAGAAAAGGGGATGCTTCTACTGGTGGAAAAGTAAACTAGCTCAATCATGGAAAACAATATGGTGATTCCTCAAGGAACTAAAAATCAGGCTTCTATACGATCCAACAATCCCTCTCCTGGGAATATAACCAGAGTGATATAAATTGCTCTACCAAAAAAGACACCTGCACACATATGTTTATTGCAGCAATATTCACAACAGCAAAAACATGGAACCAACCCAGATGCCCATTGAAAGTGGACTGGATAAAGAAAATGTGGTAAAACAACAACCACTGGGGAGAGGAGAACCTGTTCAGTAAATGGTGCTGGGAAAACTGGCTGACCACATGCGGAAGATTGAAACAGGATCCCTATCTACCACCATACACAAAAATTAACTCTAAATGGATCAGAGACCTAAATGTAAAACCTCAAAGTATAAGAACCTTAGAAAATACAGGAGACGCCCTTATGGAAATTGGAACTGGCAACCAATTCCTATTCAGAACCCTAAAGACCAAGACCTTAAGAAATAAGATAGACAAGTGGGACCTCATCAAACTAAAGAGCTTCTGCAAAGCAAAAGAAACCATCAAGAGAGCAGGGAGACAACCCACAGAACAGGAAAAAATATTTGCCAACTGTATATCTGACAAAGACCTAACATCTAGGTTCTACAAGGAACTCAAGCATGCCAAAAGGAAAAAAACAAACAGCCCCTTTAAAAAGCGGGCAAAAGACACGAATAGACACTTCTCAGAAGATCTATGGGGAGCCAACAGACGCATGAAAAAGCACTCAGCCTCACTCATCATCAGAGAAACTCAAATCAAAACCACACTGAAATACCACCTAACCCCAGTAAGAATGACCTTCATTAATAAAACAAACAACAACAGATGCTGGCGAAGATGCAGAGAAAAAGGAACACTTCTACATTGCTGGTGGGAATGCAAACTAGTGCAACCTCTTTGGAAGACAGTGTGGCAATTTCTGAAAGAACTGGAAATCGACCCTCCATATAAACCAACAATTCCCCTATTGGGAATATACTCAGAGGAACTCAAATCATTCTACAAAAAAGATACCTGCACACGTATGTTTGTTGCAGCTCTATTCACAATAGCAAAACCATGGACCCAACCATGTTGCCCATCAAAGCTGGAATGGATAAAGAAAATGTGGTACATATGCACAATGGAATATTATGCAGCCATAAAGGTGGACAAATATATGAACTTCGCAGCAACTTGGATGGATTTGGAGTTGAACATACTCAGTGATCTATCACAGAATCAAAGAATAGAGTACCATATGCTCTCACTCATAAGCAGACCTTGAACAATTATAATTCTGTAAGAAAGCATTTGGCAATAATGGGAAACTTAGGGAAGGGGGAGTGGGATTGGCAGTTGAGGAAAACTGCTAGGGGAGGGAGGGGCATACCTCATCAACAAGGGTACTTGCATAATCCATGTTTGTATACTTAACTCTGAATTGTACTCCACATCTTTATAATAAAATAAAAAAAGAAAGACAATGTGGCACATATACACAATGGAACATTATGCAGCCATAAAGGAGAACAAAATCACAGCAACTTGGATGCAGCTGGAGACCATCATACTAAGCAACTATCATAGAAACAAACAATACCGCACGTTCTCACTCATAAGCGGGCCCTGAACACCAGCACAAGGATGAGCTCAGCAGATGCTAGACACTCTTGGGTAGGGAGGAAGGAGGGAGAGGGGCACATGAGAACATATCAGTTACCTGATCCACCGTCAGGGGAGAGAGGGTCAATTAGAAGCCCAAACTTCACCTGCATGCAACCTACTTATGTAGTAAATCCCCGCTTGTACCCCACGACTCTAAAAAACAGAAGAATAAAATCCTCAAAAAAAAGAACCCCATCTCCAAATAAGGTCCCATTAGGCATGGTTTCTTGAATCAAGTGCTCCCCAAAAAGCCAGCTTAATAAATACAGCAGTTTATCAACGTACAAAGCACAAGCCAAATAGCAAAATGTCTCCCTCCGATGCATACGCATGTGCACTTGGGGAACACAGCTCATGCTAGAGCACCTGCCGTGCTCCTCCAACTGCCATTAATTTCAAACACGACTTTGGGAAAGGAACGCTCAGCTTCAGGAGTGCTTCGGGCCCTTCACCTCAAAGAGAGCCTCTGTCAGGAACACGAATGACGGCCTCGCTTGCACATGTTCCCCGTCAGAATTGCACTGCGGTCCAGGCTCCCGTCTCTAAATATTTACCAGGGACTATTTATCAGAATGAGAGAGAATGTTTCTGCACCCCAGTGTTGGGCATATGGCAGCAGCATGAAATAGAAGATACGTCGTGTGGGGTGATTCCAAGTAGAGCTAATGCCAGCAATAATTATTTTTAATCAGATGGAAGGCTTCCTCGATGATACCAAGCTGTCTGAAGTGAGAAAATAATTTTGTCAGTTCTCTCTGTCTGAAGCTGTTTCTATAAATAATCTCCTAGGATCTTTTGAAGTGTAGCTGTTTATCTTTTCTTTTGCCTTTTTCATTCTTTCTTCCAACAGAAATACCCTATCACTTTTGATTACAGGATGCCTTTATAAAATGATATAAAGCATTTCAGGAATAGCAAATCCTCTCACTACCACACAGAATTTGAACAAATGTCTTGATTCTCTGGCACATCTTCCCTCCCCCACCAAAAGGAGGAGGGAACAAAATATAACAAATAACATGAGATCAGTCCTGACCAGGCGATGTGTCACTAGTACTTGGAGTGCGTTTGTGTGTGAGGCCAGTAGCAGGTCAGATGCATTACTGGGATAACGAGATTCCAAATAGGCACCCGGTGGCAACCCTTGTTTGCATGCCACCACACCCACACACCTCAGGAAAGTAAAGAAGCTGTTCCTAGTCAGCTGTGATCTGGAATTTTTTAAATTAACTGGCCATTTTTTAAGTAGCTGGCGAGTTGACTAAATTCACTTGAGGGTCTAAAAAACTGTGTGTAGAGATTCAGCTAAAAATCCCATTTCCCATGAATACAAAGAGGAGGTTCTTGCAGCTGAGAATTCGATATCAATAAAATAAAGGCAAAGCCACATCTCCAATTCAAATACACCATGTGGTTCAGGTTGCTGAATCCTCCACTACAGAGGGATTTTTTCCCCCTCTGAGCTTTATGCCGTGCCAGCAGGTGACACCGGAAACACAAAGTAGCTCACCAGAAGAGTGAAGCCTAATGTCAGGTTCTGCCCAACTCCTCTCCCCAAGTGTGCTGGCTGCCGGGACATCTCCACAAGCCACAGACTTAGCCACTCGTCTCTCTCCTCCCAGTCTCCAATCCCAAAGCCAACAGTAACTGGCTTCGTGCTTTTGCTAAGACACAACAGGCAAGAGAAAGAGTCGCAAGGGACAATCCCCTTGAAAGGCAGCAATGAGGGCCCGCTGACAGTACGACCTTAGGAGTTAAGTCTTGGTAATTCTTGGTTCTGGATCACCACATTTGGGCATCTTGGTTCTGGGAAAAGTGTAGCAGTGCCTACTCCAAACTGTAGGCCAAGTTGTGAGCACCTAAACTCTCCAGGACACTGGAAACTAGGTTATTCCAGTTGCTTCCTTTGGGGCAGGCAAGACCAGATGCCAGGTTTCTTCTACCACTCCCAAAGCCAGAATCTCGCCGGCAGACCTGAAGGGGCCCGAGTGCCGCCAAGGAGTCACAAAGCCATCAAAGGCACCTGGCAGCCAAGGTGTCTGTGGGATCAAAGTTCAGTTCGGTTTGAAGATCTCAGACTGCCAGGTGCACTCCTACCTGCAGTTGTTCTTCTTGTGACCTTGTCTTCAAATAGTCTATCTCACAATCTGCCTTTGCCATCGGACAAAGAAAGGCGAGAGGGCCTTATCGCTTTCCCGCGTAAAACTTTGCTATGATTCTCCAGGGATTTAAAAACCTCTGGGTCACCAAGCAAAGAAAGGTTAGAGACATTAGTGCAGGCGCTGAGAAAGGAAATGATTCTAATGACTGGGGAATAATTCCTTTCTCAAGTCAGGTGGTTTTCAAGTCTTAGCTTTTAAAGGAAACTTGGAAGGGCCCAATCTAGTTGTCACCTGATATATCATTAAAAATAATTTTGGATAATAGATCATCCTGTGATTTTTTCCCCCTGCAAATAACGCAGAGGCATGAACAACTTGGAGACTCTACTAGAGTGAATCTCTTTCTATTCCATCTACTTCTTTAGCACTTTGCTTAAATACTTAGAGAAACTTATGATGTGCCAGAGACAAGTTCAAGCCCTTTACATGTATTAACTCATTCAAAACTCCCAAGAACACTGTAAGGTAAGCTTTTTTATCATCCCTATTTTACAGATGAAAAAGAAAGCTCAGAAAAGTTAACTACTTGCCCAAGGTCACAGAGGCAGCAAGTGATAGAGTGAACTGGGATTTGAACTCAGGCGGACCAGCTGCCCAGTCTTCGTGGACTATGGCTGTGCTTTGCTAGATATGGTTTCTCAGTTGATATCAATGAAAACAAAAATGTGAATAAAATTGTTGCAGAACTTTAACTTATTTTAGCAATAATATATATCCATCTACTGACAAATGAATACGTTGAAATTTTTAAGTACCCTGTTGCCTGCCACTAAGAGATAAATTTCCAATAAAATGTTACTGTTTGTATTTAATAATTATCAAACTTTCTAACATTATTAATATTGTTACTTAACTTAATATTTCTAACACTTATAATGATAACCAATCTAGTTTAAATTTTATCATTTAAAGACTTGGTCACAGGGAATTTAAAAGTGAAATTTTTCCTTTTGAAGACGACGCAGACGTGTGTGCTGCGGAGCTCTGGTCCTCCCACTCCAGCTCCTGACTCATTGCTGTTTGCTTTCCTCAAGGAACAAGTTGCTCAGGAAGCCACGTCGCAGCCATGGCTTTTAAAGACACCGGCAAGATACCCGTGGAGCCGGAGGTGGCACGATCCACCGAGTTAGGGTCACCCTCCCCAGTCGCAACGTGAAATCTCTGGAGTAGGTGTGCACTGACCTGATCAGAGGTGCAAAGGAAAAGAATCTCAAAGTGAAAGGACCGGTTCGCATGCCTACCAAGACTCTGAGAATCACTACAAGAAAAAATCCTGATGGTGAAGATTCCAAGACATGGAATCGCTTCCAGATGAGAGTCCACAAGCGACTCAATCGACTTGCATCTCCTTCTGAGATGGTCAAGCAGATCACTTCCATCAGTACTGAGCCGGGAGTTGAGGTTGAAGTCACCATTGCTGATGCTTCAGTCAAATATTTTAATAAGTTGATTACTTGTAAAAAAACAAACTTTTTTTGCATTTTTTTATTGCAAGGGGTAATGGTGTAATACGTTTAAGATTTTTAAGTAAAAATACTATATTAAAATAAATGTCTCTGAGGGAAAGTTGAGGGAGAAAACAAGAATAATACAAAATTTCCCATTTTAAAGGTGAGCTTAAATATTTTTCTCACTTTTGACATTTATCTTTATGTATCTTTTGAAGCAATAGAATTTTTTTCTTAGATATAACACACCTATTTTTTAAAAAGTGGATAATGTGTATGAGACTCCTATGATATTCAGAATCCTTTGGATATTTTTATAAGGACAATGTAAATGCCAGAGTTACAATAGGCTGGAAATTACACCCTTTGTAACTATTCAACTTAGGATAATTTGGGGAGGTGTCAGTAAAAAAATGTGCAAAGAGTTACATAGTTTTCCAAAATTATTTTAGGTGTTATGTGAACAAAACTGTTCAAAGACCACTGCTCTAAAATGGGCATATTCTCTCCACTCATTGTATTTTTATTTCTCTTACTTCTAACACATCCTCACTTAATGTATTGATTCAATCCACATGTATGAAGCACCAACTACATGTTAGACATGGTGTCAACATGCCCATGAATAAGACAGCAGCATTACTGATTCTGTGAAATAGCATGATACTAACTCCTCTATAATTTTGCCTTATTACTCCTTGTCTGGGGCTGCCAGGTCACTTTCTTTTTAAAATATTGTTTTTAGTTGAAGACTGGTGCCCCTGAGCATAAACAAAACAATACAAAGAAACATTAAGTGGTATTAATTTAAAACTATTAAATATTTTAACCATACAGAGAAGTACAAAAAATAGTGAAATGAACACTGTGTTCTCACTACCTAAGTTTAACAAATTGTAACATTTTGCTCAACTGCCTCATATAAAACCACTGACAAAGCAAGAAAATGTTACATACACAGTTGAAGTCACCTAACTACCCATCCCTAATTCCATGTGCTTTTCTCCCTCCTCACAGTTAAACGCTATCCTCAACTGTATTTATCATTCTCAAGCGATTTTTATTTGTACTTTTACTACAGGCAAGCAACATGGATTTGTGTTGTTTTGTATGCTTTCAAACCATATAAAATTATATTGCTTTATACATATTCTATAACTTGGTTTTTGAGATTTATGCAGTCTATACATGTGATTCTAAGTAAGTCATTTATTTTTTTGCTGCATATTTCATTGTATGAATAAATTTGTTTTGCTTAGCCATCTTCTTTGATGGACATTTAGGGTGCTTCTAACTTTTTACGTTACAAACAATGTGGCAATGACTATCCTGACACTCAACTCCTGTACACTACATGTTTTGAGAGTTTCTCTGGGGTCTACATTTGAGTGAAACTGCTAGGTTGTACAGTTTGTAAAGCTTCAACTTGACTTAGTGTTGCCCATCTGATTTTTAAAGTTGTACAAACTGACACTCCAGCAAGATACGAGCTTAGCTCCTTCTATTTTTTGGTGGATACCCTTGAAATTTTAAAATGTGTACCTGTGTTAGGATTTCTCTTCTTTTCCTGACATAAAGACCTGAACAAGTTTTAACTAGCCACTAAAACTTCCTCCATGATGTTATTTTTTCCCCCCAGAATTTTAGTTTTGCTTTCCTTTAAAAGCACACAAAAAAATAATAATTTCAAAATAAATAGATTTTTGAAAAATTTAATTTTTGATACAATTTACAATAATCCATTTTTTCTTTCTGTTACCTTGAATTCACTTTTATTTTTGTTGAAGTACATACTCTAATTGTTCTTTTAGTGAGCCTCTGTGGGTGATATATTTCATTTGTTTTCATTCGTTTAAAAATGTCTTAATTGTATTCTCAATGATAGTTTAAATAGGTATAAAATTATATGCTAACAGTGTTTTTCTACCCCCAACACTTTGAAATTATATCTCCATAGTATTATGCCTATTGTTTCTGAAGAGTCTAAAGTTTCTTTTTCTAAAAGGATACCTTGTGTCAGTGTAGCTTTGGCAGCATTCTGTTTATCCTTGACATTCTGCTGTTTTACATGTCTAGGAATAGACTTCTCTTTTTTTTACATGGTAGTGTGTGCCTGTGGTTCCAACTACTTGGAAGGTTGGGGGAAATGGACTTATTTTCATTTATCCTGTAGGGTATTGGAGTATATGTCATCTGCTGACTCATGAATTAGTTATTGTCTTTCGTTTTTAATTCAATTTTATCTATGTGAAATACATGCACATAATTTTAAAAATTAGTTGAAATTAATTAATTTTAATGTAAACATTTATTTAAGACTTACAATAAAAAAGTAAATTCTTGCCTTGCCTCTCTCCAGTCCTAATATTTTTTTCTCCAAAAAGGCCACTTTATACTTTTAAATATTTTAACTGTTTCTTCTAGAATTTACTCCTATTAAAAATAATGTTCATATACTACTACTTAGTTCATTTTATGTTATTTTAAGTTTTAAATCTTTGTAATTACTTCCCAACATGGAGAAGAAGAATTTATCCCTTTTAAGACCTCACCCTCAGACACACATTTTGTGATCTCCTTCCTTCCAATATAATTAGATTACATTTTTCATCACCCATGCTATTTGCACTATTATCACTATTAAAATATTTTTCAGAACTGAGCCATGTGTGGTACTGTGATTACATTTTGTTCACTTGGATTTTTATGTACCTAGCATTAATCTAAGTGTAAAGCATCTTTTCGTGTGATCAGACACATCAGATAATCTGTCTATTTTATTTATTTATTATAGATATATCTCCTTATGGATATATCTCTTTCCACCCCCTTTTCCAGTCTGAATTTGTTGCTTCCCAGGTTGGTTGCACAGCTGTAACTGAGATATCTTCCTTAATAATTCTAATTCTTTTCCTTTTTTCTAACTGAGTTCACTGTTTCCTGGATCCTATTCCTTACTCCTTTGGGGATTATGCTCTGATACTGATGGAGCGAATCTTTAAACAGCTTTCCTAGGAAGAGTGCAAGGAAAGTAAATTTTTTGAGCCATTGCATGCCTTGAATGCAAAGTCTTTATTTCACTCTCACACTTGATTAATAGTTTGCATTGGTATAAAATTCTAGACTGAAAAATCATGTTCTCAAGATTTGCTGTTGAGAAGTTTAAACTTTATATTCTTAATACATTGTACTAGAACTTTTAAAAACAGTATTTGAAATATATTAGAATTCCTTCTTAATCTCCATGGCCCAGAAAACTTCAAAATATATACATTTTTGTGGGACTTTTTCTTTTGGGTGGCAATTTGGTGGGCCTTTTCAATCTAGAAACTTATTTTCTTTAGTACTTGGAACCGCACTTGAACTATTTCATCTGTGCTTATTTTTCCTGATTTCAGAATCCTTCAGTGTAACCTCTTCAAAAGCAAAATTTCAGTCCTCTCTCAGAGAGTAAGGAGAGATGATCACCTAGCTATACTTGATGAAAGAGGGGATCTAGGTATTTTACTGCTTCTTATGAAAATGTTCAACTAATTCTTCTTTTAGATGTACCTAATCCTCTAATTTATAAAATATCCTTGTGTTTTGAGGTATAAATCACGTTAGTTATTGTTGACTTCTCTTTTTGTGGATTAGGCTTAAGCACTCATCTACCAAGTCTGCCATAATGTATTCACTTATTTTTCCAACCTCTGAAACTTTGTATTTGTTTTCTTCTCTATAACTTTATAGATTTATGCCCTGTCATGTTAGAAAAATATTGGCAAGAAGCAGTAGTAAACTAGTAAGGGTGCAAGGAATTGCATTTTTAACTAGAAGGCAAAGTTATTATCTCTTCAAATAATTACTCTTTATCACTCTTTTGCAACTCTTTTTTCTAGAATTTCTATTAGATATATGTCGAAGATTTTTAGTTTATTCCATATATTTTAACTGTCCATTCACAAGTTTAGACTCTTTGTCTTTCAGTGCAATGTCCTGGGCAAATTGTTAATTCATTTATTGTCTCTTCATTTCAACCTAGAATGAATTGTATCTATTACATTTTTATTTCAATGACTATTTTTTAATTTTGAAAATTTCTAATTTTTTCTTTTCCCATTTTTGTATAATTTATCTTTAGCTTTGTTTTATGGTTTAAAGCGTCTGTGACATTTTTATTAAAAATTTACTTTCTCTAAAATAAATGCATGTTAAAGATGTAAAATTTGGCTGTCTTTGTTAGCATTGAATTTCTTTACATGTCTGCTAATTGGGGTTTGCAGGTCAATTTTCAGTATCTCTCATTCTCTTTTCTCTCTGTATCAATTTTCCTTGTGTAGGCGTTTTATGGGTATTATTATTTAGATCCCAGATCTAGTACTATAACAGAAGTTCACTTTTCCTGCCTTGACATGATGTTAGCCATATGCAGATTTACCTGGGCAGTTAGTGGTTTTGTTTTGTTCTAAGTTGGGAGACTGTATCTGGGTCTCCCTATAATTTGTCAAGAGATATTGCCTCAAACAACAGTCTGAATAAGCTTTTGTTAGACTCCTTTTAAGATCAGGGTAGCTCCACTAATTCAAACAGCAAGTTTTAGGGATCTTACATGGAGTATGTTGGGTCTCCATTACTCCACAAGAGCTGAACTCCTATGTGTCTCTGTCCACGTCCTAGAACCCTAGGGCTATATGACCAGTTCCTTTCATCACTTTGTGATTCCTTTCCAAATCTAGTCTTAAGATATGTTTGTCTTATTTTTTATACTGACTATGTCCCTTTGGCTCGCTCGCTCCATTATTTAGACTGAACCATTTGAAATTGCTTGTTTGTTGGCACAATGGTCAAATGTTGGCAATTTTATCCATATATGGTTCGTGCTAGCAAATCTATTTTTGCCACATGTTTCACACATAAGCACATCAAAATATGAAAGTATTGTGACATCTTGACTGGAGGTCTCTATAAATTCTTTATTCCTTCTTTATCTCACCAATCAACTCACCTATTCCTCAGTCAGTCAACCAGTCACACAGTCACACAGTAGAATCTATGCACAGCTCCAGGCAGAGACTTCCCCACTCACCCCACAAAGGGCTTTTTAGATTCTGGAAGGCCACAGAGAGCTGGGGAGATGGTGGTGGGAGATTAATAAACAATGAATGGTTGAGAAAGAACTTTGTTTAAGTCTACTACATTATTCCTCTTTCTGCCATCATTTAAATGTCACACCAAATGAGTTTTTATTGAGTCTAAGAGCTATGATTGTTTGGTTTTCATTTTTCAGAGAACTAGAAAATATGTAGAGTAAGAAAGAAAACAGCATATTTGTGTTTCATTTTATTATTAAAATCTTGATTTATAGCCATTATCTGCAAACATATGAATAGCCTAGCTGATATAATGAAAAAATAAAGCTATAGATAGTGGAAATGTCTAGTATATTCATTTGGGGAACTTGACATTTAGGAAAATAAGACAGAGAAAGCTGGAACACAAAGTTTTTCAGAGAAGTAAGATGCCAAGAAGTATCCACCATTGTGAAGAATTCAATAGTTTCCTCTCAGACATATCAAGTTTAGAAAGCACTGATATTTTCAGCCTTAAAAGATTGAGGGTCCCTGAATTCCCACCCTAACCCTGTTGTACCCCCCTCCCACCACCACAGACTGCTAGTTGCCCCCAAATATCCATTCTGCCCTTTTTCTTAGTAATATGATTCCCCCTCTTTAGCATAGTTTATTGCCACCCAATTGAAAGGCTACTTTCACCAGGTCATAAATTAGTTAGGAATAGCTATGTGACTAAGTTTGGCAGTAGAGTCCCATGTGACTTCTGGGAAGTCTCCATAAAGGGCAGGACATGCTCTTGGTCCCTATATCTATCTGTCTAGCTGCCTAGAACATCATTATGATGGCTGGAGTTCAAGAGGCCACCTCAGAGCCCCTTGGAGGGCAGAGTGGAGAGCTGGGAGGGACCTGGGTCTCTGATGACTTAGTAGAGCCCCAGAGCAGCTGTGGATTGGCCGCTTTTAGACTTTGTTCATTTCAGGTAGATATAAGCTCCTGTCCTGTTCAAGCTACTGTTGCTTTTACTTTTTCTGTCCTGTGCTGCCAATTGACAGCACCTACAAATTATCCTGGTCTTAAAATAAATTATGTATCATTTGGTGATAAGGCTCAGCACTTAGCATTTTCATGACAAAGTGGAAGGGCAGAGAGATTTGTCATTTGATTCATTGCACTTTAGTTATTCCAAATGCTTGAAAAACAGTTGGATTTCCTTAAGTTTGCCTGATCACACAGCAATTTCCAATGACTTCAGCCAATGTGTTTAAAAACTGTCGTTTTCATGTCATAACTATCTGGGCCTCCAGAGTAAAATAAATCTTTTATTTTCATACATCAAACTCCCTCTGAAAGAGAGGAAATACTTTCAAAAGTCAAACTCATTAATTGCTGTAAACTTGCCTTGTGTATTTTTTGCCTTGTATATAGGTAAATACGACCACTTGTCTTGCCCAAAATTTCATTGTATCCCTGGCTAAGTCCTCATTATTCCTAAAGACAAGGCAGATATTTGTCAGAAATGTTTTGGCTTAAAATGAGAGAAGTTTAACTCAAGCAAGCTTAATTAAAGCATAGTTTATTTGTTCATGTCACTGAATAGCTCATGGGACATAAAGCTTCAGGCATGGCTGGGTTGAGTGACGTCATCAGAAATATGCTGTTACACCCTAAGACCTTGACCTCCTCTGTGCTTGAAGGATTTTTATGCATGGTGTACACAATGACTCCCAGCAAACAAAGATTCCTGTAGTTGTTAATGTTAGCATTACCACTCCCAAATGGGCTGCCTTTGTTTTGTTGGGCTTAAGTCATATGCTCATCCCTGAACTGGGGGATGGAATTTTCAGATTAGCAAGGCCTGGTCCACATGTCACCCTTGCAGCCAGGGATATTGCATCTGCAGAGAAGAAAATGAAAAAAAGAAGACAGATTTTCTCACCAGGAGAGAGCATGCTTAGTAAGAAAAGACAACAGGCATTAACTATGGACAGTTAAATAAGTTTAAAAATCAGAAGGACAAACAATGTGTTACTTGAACATCTTTGGATGCTTTCTAGGTCGCATCCTCTTCATCTTACTATATTTTACAGCTAATTACATTTGACAGGTAATTAACTTATAGTAGAGTTAGTCCTTATTATTTACACAGGTTTCTTATTCCTCTAACTTTTCTTCTAAGCTTCTGGATTTTTCAACCTATAGGTACATGATTGGGAAGACCAAGCCTATATAGAAATGGAAGACTGAAATTCTTTACTTTAAGCAGATGAGACAGTTGAGTTTGAGAGCTTTTGGGGATAATGATATCATAAAATAACCCTGACTACGGAAGTTCCTTGAGAGGCACAATCCTGGGTCTTAGCCATATAGGAAGAGAATAGCACTGACAAGTAGCTTTAAAAGGGCTGGTAAAATTTGTCTTTCACAAGTTTTTGTATCCCAGGAGGTTCAGCTCCAATTCAGGTAGGGACCTCAGTGTGACCCGATTATAGAGAGGATGCCAAGGCACGGTAAGCCCAAAGGTGAGCCCTGAAAGATTGTTGGCCAGTCATCCAGATGGCAAATGGTCCACTCAGCCTTGACAAAATGGCATCAATTGCCAAGTGTCCCCCATGTGTAAGAGGCATAAAGCAGCAATATGCAAGTCAAGGAGTGCCCAAGCAGGGGACCAGACCCCACTCAGTCCCAATGGTGGTTACAGAGATATCAGTGCTCATTCCTCAAGAATAGGTACTGGCAAAATCTAGGCACTCACTAAGCCTCAGAGAAGTGACTTAGCAGTTAAAGAAAAACTTCATGTCCAGGAGGAATCTTCGGGTACAAATCAAGAAATAAAGGCACTAATAGCATAATCGTGACTGGGTAGTTGGTCATGGCTTTAATCTAAGGCATGCAGTTGCTAGACAAAGCCCACATTCCAATGGGGTCTAACCGCTAATACCTTGCTGACTTAGAGCAACCACAATGGCTGAGAAACTTGGGGTTGAGTGTTCCAGTTAAAGTTATCAGCGGAGAGAGCCTTAGCATGAAGAGAAAAATGGAAATAATGAATTTGAGTCAATCCTCAACTAGTTTATAAACTTACACTTATTTGTCTGTCTTAAAGCACCTACTTCGAAGTTGAGCATTATACTCAGTACAGACATATTGAATTAAAGGAGGAATGATGTGAACACACACTCATCTGTCACAGACCACACAGAAGATTAGGAGTAACACGTGTAGCCACAGATGGGAAGAACGGTGGTGGGGCCATCTGGCAATGCAAACTTAATCGGCTTGCTGCAGGTTCTAACCAACTCAGCCAACCGGCCACCAGAGCCCACCTCTAGGACCCACCAAAACTCTTGTTACTATAAATCTGCCTTCTGGTTCTCGGAAAGCAATGTGGGTTCTTAGATCTATGCTCTCTTGAACTTTGGAAAGACAGCTATTGGCAGTAGAAACATGGGTTTTTCACCCTCAGAGTGATGGCACCTCCAGGCCCAGTGACTATCCAGGAAGGGGATTTTGTTCTGTTTGGGGTTTTTATACTAGGGTGGTCTGATGCAATAGTTCGGGACATGCTCTTCCTTGTGTCTTTCTGGCTTTGACATAAAAAAGCCCTCTTGCCCCTTATTTGCTCATTTCCTCCTCAAACCCTGTGTAAACTTAGATTCCAAAGAAAGCCCCCCGTGGCATCTTCAGCTACTAGTCATATGAGATGACTAAATAGTTCTTGGAACCTCTTGGGAGTCAGACAAAGTAGGTGTTGCC
The DNA here is from genome assembly GCA_963574415.1 of Tarsius wallacei. Lineage (NCBI taxonomy): Eukaryota > Metazoa > Chordata > Mammalia > Primates > Tarsiidae > Tarsius > Tarsius wallacei. The sequence goes on from CAUYQG010091640.1 coordinate 14,135, forward strand.
AGACTATCTTGGCCCTCAATGGGATGACAGATGTCACATCCAGGTTGTCCTCATGCCTAAATAGTTAGTGGGAGCCAGGCCAGAGCTTCAAGCTGGCAGTCCAAGGGCACACACAGTTGAAGTGAGCAGCGACATGAAGCATAGGAGAATCGGAGGTATCCCTGGGTCAAGGCAGGCAGGTAGCCTGGTAGCTAATCAAAGTCAAACGTGGCAAGAGATGGAGTCTGTATTCCTTGTACCAGAGAAAATTGGGTGGGGGGGAAATATCAATGCACTGAATAGCTCTCTGTGCCGGTGAGTGCCCTTGTACTTAGGGGAAGCTTGATCAAAGGACAGCATGTAGTTCTCCTGCAGTCTCATACAATCTTGGCTGCCATCCTTTATTCTTCGAGCTCTGTTCCTGGTATGTAAGGCTTCATTTCTGTGGAATTATCATTAAACACTCCTCCACAGACACCCAAGTGCTGTAAGTCTCAGTGTCACGAGAGGCTCAGGTCTCATCTGAATTAGTGTTGGAGAGTGGGGATGGAGCAATATCTTTAGGAAGGTTTTAGGAAGATTTTTTTTCTTGTTCTTGATGGCTCTTATCTGTGGTCTCTGGCACCCAGAACAGGGTGGGGGAAGCCCTCAGCTGTGCTCCAGGGGGGCTTCAGCCATGAGCCAGGGACTAGGGTGCAGTGTGAGCAACGTGGAGGCCACTCTTGCTACCGTGCCTGCAGTCGCCCTTGTAGGGAAACTCTCTGAGCCTCTGTGACATGCACAGAAGGAGGTCGTAGCACTGAGCAGACATTCTCTCCTCGCCCACATAAATCCTCAGAGAATTTCCCTCTGTAGGTTTATAAAAGCCTTTTATCTAATTCAGGGCTCAGAGAAGTAAGCCTCGCTCGCAGGAGGCTTTTTAAGTCACATCTTGAATAATTTCTCAGCAATTCATTACTTAGGAAAATAGGTCCTTTTTGTTTGAATACTTAGCCTAGGAATGCAACTCCTCTCTGCCAAATTCATTAACAAAACCCGCGTATGGCGACTGAGCGTCTCTGGCTAAGCATCTCTGACCAATTTCTTAAATGTACTATAACTTGCTGATCATTAAAATGTAAATTTTTACCTTTGGCTGGAATGATTCACAGGTCTTAGATTGTAGGAAATAGCAATGTCACTTTCAAATGCCCAGGAGAACTCCAAACCAGGTGCCCATTGTGAGATGAGGCTTAACGTGTGGCAACCAGGAGAGACGGCCACATGTCATTTTTCTGATTGGCAGCAGAAAACAAGGCCATGACTGAACATGGGCACAGCTTGAGGGGGAAAGAGTCCCCTCATTGGCAGCATAAAGTGACCAGCACTCAGCAAGCCCCACGGGCAGGGCCAGACTGTTCAGGCCTCCTCGTCACACCCATTATTGTCACTGCTAGAGCAGTGAGGCCTTGCCATCCCAGGATGGCCTATGCCCAGTAGAGAATAGAGCTCTGTAGACCAAGGAAGAGAGTGCAGTGGCTGAAGGGCCCCAGACCAATGAAGGTGTGACGTAGGAGGAGACAGCAGGAGCCGTCTTGAGGGGTGGTGCTGCTTGATCCAAAGCTGGATCTACCTAACTCTCATTCTGTATGTTATTTGCATTATGGGCAGTGTAAGATCTTATATTTATACTATATTGCTTATAAATGCATTTAACGTATTTACTATATTTAAAGTAAAACAACATATTAAAATATTTAGATAACACTTTTTAATATATAATTTATATTTTTATTTTACTCTATTATTTTTATTTTTTATTTCAGTAGCTTTAGGGGGTACAAATAGTTTTTGGTTATGTGATTGCATTGTCTAATGTTAAAGAAGTCTGGGTTTTAATTGTACCCACCACCCCCATCTGTGCCCAGTATACCTGATTTTTTCTCTCTACACCTCTTTCCCCCTTTCTTCTTCTATACTTTATATATTTTTAAAAATATGTGCTAGTCAGGGTAGGGGGGAAGAGGGACACAACATCAATAAGGGTACTTGATCTCAAACCAGGCAAAGTGGTTTGAGCCAAAGGAAGGCCCAAACTTTACCTGTATGGTGTCCACTTTTATACCTAATCCTGAATTGTAGTCCACATCTTTAAAATAAAAAATGAAATAAAAATAAAATTTAAAATATGCATTACTACAGATGGAAAAAATATTCTACAAGGCTATTGATTTGCCTGGCAAGATCAAAGATGAATTTTTGGTTGCTTTCTTATGCTCTTTTAATATGTTCTAAGTTTCTCTTAATAAACAACTATAATTATAACTTTCTAATGGTTATAGTTGTCATGATCACCATTATTTATTGAATATCATCATTTTGTTCCTGCAATAAACTTCATAACCACCATAGGTCATTGGCATCACAATCATTTGGAAATATGTCATTTTGTTTAAAAAAAAAAAAGTAAGTTCTTTCAAGGCACTCAGGCTTTGCAAGATGACTCACCACCAAGTGCTTTAGAAACTTCTTTTTTGGTAAAGTCCATAGAGCATACTAGCCCTGAGTCCAAAGTTAAGACAAGCTGCTTGATATGTAAGACAAGTTTCTTTGTGCTAATGTTCTCAGCATCACGTGGAAGTCTTTAGAAATGAATGATTGCACACATTCCATTTGTTTAAACACTAAAGCAAATATCAGCACCAGCTATGAGCCAGACACACAGACAGTGCGCTGCAGACGCGAATGCTCAGAGAAAGATGACTCTGCCCTCAGGGTTTAGTGGAGTTACAGCTACCCTAGTTTGTGGTCAATGCTACAAAGGCCATCACAGCCCTGGTATGAGGAAGGAGAACTCTGCCTCAGGAATTTCTACATGTAGCTGCACATCAGACTGATTTAGAACACTTTATAAAATTACAGACTATGTGGGAGCTAAATAGTCACAAAGGTGAAAATAATAGAAATAATAGACACCGGGACACCAATAAGAGGGGAGGGGGGAAAAGGCTGAGCATTCAGAAAGTACCTATGGTGCACAATGTTCACTATTTCGGGAATGTGCCACTGAGACCCAATCCCTACCACTACACAACAGGTCCAGGTAACAAACATGTGTGTATACCCCTGAAATCAAAATAAAATTTTAAAAATTACAGACTCTGGAACACCATCGTAGACTTACTGAATCCAAGTCTCTGGATCAGAGCCCTGGGAATCTATTTTATGACAACACTCCAGGTGATTTGGATCTGCAGTCAGGATCAGAAATCACTAAGTAGGATCTTTGCCTTGACTTGGAGGATGCATGGTAGGTGCTATTGTTGATGGGCAGAGTACTCAAGGAGGGAGGGGAAAGTTTTATGGAACAAGAGACACTCAAAATGGGTGGGAAGGCTGAGCAGGATTCAGCTTTATGTGCTCATTCAAGCAATGTCCTACGGTATAATACACCTTGCCGAAATGTTAAGGAAGACAGAGCTCCTTGGTAATTTTTTTCTCAGGCTAAAACATTTGAGAAAATCAGGGATTGTTTTATACAGTAAGTACTTATATAAATATTTCTATCACCAAACATCTAATTTAGTCCCCATACATGAAACAATTCAACAAGTTTCTTTTGGAACCTACTATGGGCCAAGTACGTTACTAATCAGTGAGCAGATAAGACATAATCCTTGACCTTGAGGAAAGCAAAGGGACTTTTTAGAAAAATAATCTAGGGAGAAAGAGAAGAGGAGTAAGCAATAATACATAAAGATGGACGAAAGCGTGACCAGAACACACACAAGTCCAGTCTACACGCACCTCGTGGCTGGATTCGTATCTTCCCACTTTACTGAATTGTTGGTTGTGAATTGAGAAAGAAACTGCTAGTTTCTTACCCAGTGTTCATGTTGCCCTTCTTCTATGTCATTGGAGACAAAAACATGCTGAGCAGGAATAAACAAATAAACAAAAACCTTAAAATGTTCAGCTTCCTTTACATTTAGGTGTGGCAGATATGACAGAAGCAAACATCATTGGTAGAGGCTTACAACAAAGCCCTTTCTACCACCACCACCAACCCCCTCCCCCCATCCCACCGCCTTGCCTACTGTCTGAAGTTCAGATTATAGTGGCTGGAGTTCCAGCAGCCATCTTGAGACAATGAGGAGATGTCTAAGCAAATCTAAAGTCAATCTCTATTTTACCCCCAGACTTCTCAATATGTGAGAGAAATAAAACTGTGTGTTTAATCCACTTTAGTCAGATCTCTGTTCCTACAGTCATAAGCACCACTTAATTGAAAATGTGGAATTCCAACCAGGTACATTATCTCCCAGAGCCTAGATTGTACACACAGAAGTCTACCAATATGCTTCAACGTATTTGCCCATATGGCTTGCAAATTGGACTTCTGTACATCATCAAAGAACTAATGAACATTCATTTGGTAAGAGATCCCCTATTTCACTCTTTTCGTCTGTTACATGAAGACCAGTAGCCTTGGCAAAGTTATGCAATTAAGTTTGAGTCTAAACTCAAATATTTTCCCCCCACCTTATGCTCTGTATTTCTGCTGTTTGGTGCTATTACTGAGCCATCCAGGAGGCTCTTGGACTCTCCAATTAGTCAAAGATAAGAAAGGCATTTATAATTTGTTGATATTTATAAATCGTGTTTGTTGCATTGTTGCTAAATTTGCAATATTTGAGGAAAGATTCTGCTATCACGAGAGACTGGGTAAACAGACAATCTCCTCTTTTACTCTCACAGAAAATTGACTCTTGCCCTGAAGCTTGTGATCCCATTTCCTTTGCTTTGATAAACTACAAGTGGTTTTAAATTGAGTCATAAATTTCTCCAGGCCTTTTAAAGACCAACCCCTGGTTTAGATTCACTCACACCTGTGGCAGTGAAATCTGGCTGGAGAACACACATACCATCTTGCATACATTTAGCCTGGAATTTGGAAAGTTACAGGTCATGCCTTGCAGAGTGACTTCGACTTTCTAAGAGAGATTGCCGGTGTAGATGTTCCAGGGTTGGCAGGTCTCTGGGACAGACCCAAGCCTTGTCTAGAGAAAACCTAACATCATATGCCAAAAAGTGAACAATTTATTGGTGGCTTCAATGAACTTCTTAAATTGACCATATTGACTCCTTGCTTTGGAGTCATGGACTGGAGTGTTTTTTTCTTTTTTAAAACATTATTTTTAAACTTATATACTTTGATTTCATTACCTATATCTGAGCTACAGGGACTGAACAATTTTAAAGTGTAAAACCATTATGTTCAGTGAGACATGGCCTTAGTGGATGCCTTAGTCCATTTTGTGTTGCTATAATAGAATGCCTGAGACTGGATAATTTATAAAGAACAGAAATTTATTTCTTACAGTTCTAGAGGCTGGAAAGTCAAGGTCAAAGGATCTGCATCTGGTGAAGACCTTCCTGCTCTGTCATCTCATGATGGAAGGCAGAAGGGCAACAGAGCACAAATGTAAGAAGGACCAAGAGATTGAACTCATAGTCTCAAGATCTTTCATAATCAGCATTAATTCATTCATGATGATGAAGCCTGTATCACCTAAACACACCCCCGCATTCAGCCCCACCTCCCAACACTGTTGCATTGGGAATTAGATTTCCAACACATGGACTCTGGTGGACACATTCAGACCGTCACAGAGGGTTGTGTGTAGAAGGCACTGGGTGTATGAGTGGAGCTGCTACCTACCCCTACTTTTTCTCTAGAGCCAGTTGATCAGGTAAAAGATGACACAGTGAGTGTGGGATGATTCTATCTACGCAGATGGGTTACTTGTGTCCTGGAAATAGAAGTAGCAATCCCTTCTCCTGGGCAGGGCTTCACATTCCAAGACATGGCCAATTCTAGTCTTCTCTTTGAGTAGGCCTGACTATAGCAAAAGAAAACTTCAACTCTGAAATTTTGCCTAAGGTCTAACCCATCCCTAAATCTCCCTGCTGGCTTATCTATGCCTCCCAGTCTTGGTCTGCCTCAATCATGGCTTCACACTCCCGAATTCTTCTTTCTCTACTCCACCAGTACTCCCATTCTCTTCCTCAGTACAACTAATCTCAGGAAATGTTAGAGAGATAACAATTTTATTAAACTGATTATAATTATGGTGTGAAGAATCTATAGACTCCTTATCATCCCCTTGCAATTCTCTTATGTTGCTCTCAATTTTAGGAGCTTGAGTTTTAGTTCCAACTTTTCTTCCAGCAAGCAGTATAGTGTTGAGTAAAACATTTTATTGTAGAGATTTCCTTAATTCACTGACATTTTTATTCATGCATTCAAATATTTATTAAGCAGCAGCACAACATAGTATTTAAAATGTAGGTGGACCCATTGACAGACCATCACCACTATTGCCAGGCCATTGTGGCCAGTGCCTTGCTAAATAAGCTATGGTGTAGCCATGTTCTCGTTGAGCTATGGCCAAGCCATGTTATCTTACACTTTGGCCCCCTCCCCTACCTTGGGGGGGGGGGGTGAATCACCTCTTTCCCCCTCTCTCTAATTTACTTTCCAAAAAAACTATATTTTCTAATCTAAAAAAAATAATAAAAGTGTAGGTGGCGGCCAGACACATAACTAACACTTGTAATCCCAGTGCTTTGGAAGACTGAGTCCAGCTGTTCGAGATCAGTCTGGGCGACACAGTGAGAACTGTCTCTACATAAAAGTGTAGATGGCCTGGGTTCCCACCTTTTCACAAAAACTAACAAGCTGTGTAAACTTGGGCAAGTTGTTTAACCTCTCTGTGTCAGTTTTAGTATCTTTAAAATGGAGATAAGAGTAGAATTGGATAATTTATAATTATAATTTTCCAGTCTCAAATATTTTATTTTTAGAAATATTTTCATCATGCTTAGGATGCACAGGCCCTTTTCTCAGCTTTTTCCAAATAGTATATACATTCATACATACTTACATATTATATGTATAGAATATTTAGATAATGTATATTAAAAAATATATGTACAATAGCCCCCTCTTGTCTGTGAGAGACATGTCCCAAAGCCCCCAATGATGACTGAAACCACAGATAGTACTGAATTCTATATACACTATGTTTTTCCTACATTACATATATAGGAAAAAATATATATTGATATACTTATGATACCTCTTATATGATCTATGATAAAGTTTAATTTATAATTAGGCACAGTAAGAGATTAACAGCAATAACTAATAATAAAGGAGAATAATTATAACAATATACTGTAATAAAAGTTATGTGAAGGTGGTCTTTCTCAAAATATTTTACTGTAGTGTGGGTAATTGAAATCATGGAATGTGACACTGTGGATGGAAGACTACTGTATGCATATAGATGTGTGTGTGTATACAAATACATGTGAATATGTATGTGCATATAAAATAACTAGTTAATCCTCATATCATAAATAGCTATGAGATAGGTGCTATTATCCCCATATGACAGATGAGAAACTGAGACACAGTGTGTTACAATAAAACTTCCTAAACTCATATAACTAGAGAGTATTGTAGGAATAAATGAGTTAATATGTAAAGCACTTGAAATAGAGCCTGGCACATAGTAAGTCCTATATAAATGTTAATTATGTGCATGAATAGTATAATAACATTCCAGGCATTATATACTAGAACTAGAGATGCAATAACTAATAAGGCATAGTCTCTGCCCTTTTAAAAGTCACCATGTGGTGGGAAAGTAGACATGCAAATTGATAATTATCCTGTAAGAAAAGTGTTAGAGGCATGCTGGACTGTGGAGCACACGGAGAAAGCACTTGGAGCTTCAGTCTGGTAGCCACCTCTTGGTAGCCGTTGCTTTGATTGTGCCTTGTCTTCACAGTCATAGTGGTAAAGACATGTTTCATCTCCTGTTCTAGAGCAGCAATGGCCAATGTATGTAAGAGGAGATCTCAAAAATTTGTGTAAAAGTTGAATTAAAAGATAAAAATAAACTTTATTTTTCAACATATGCTCTATCAAGTTCAAGTCACTTTTGAGAGTGATGATCCCAATTATTTAGTCTGTAGCCAAATAACTGAGGGTTCTGGAATCTCACCATGTCAATGCAGTCTTTTTTTTTTTTTTACATTATTAATAGAAGAAAAATAGATGCTGTTTGCAGATTTTTTTTTAAGAATAAGAAACAAAAATAAGTCAGAAGGGGCCAAATCAGGACTGTAAGGTGAATACCTAATAATTTCCCATCAAAGCTCTCACAAAATTACCCTCGTTTGATGCAAAAAATTGAGCAGGAGTATTGTCATGGTGGAGAAGGATTCTCTGGTGAAGCTTTCCTGGCTATTTTTCTGCTAAAGTTTTGGCTAACCTTCTCAAAACATTCTCATAATAAGCAAATGTTTTTGAGAAAGGAGATAGCTAGAGAAAAGCAAGGCAGGCAGACAGGGTGGGTACCCCAGTAACAATGTAGCAAACTTCCAGCAGGCCTCTGGACTGATACACTCATGTTGGTAAACAAGCTCCTTGCCAGCCTCTCAAGCTAGAGCTTAAGTACTCACTGTTGGGATGGAAAAACAACCAACCAGCTTGCTGCCAAGTACCCACCAATCAGATCACCATTTGGCACTACTTCCTGCCAATTGGTCCTCAGTATTGACCAATCATAATAGCTAGTGCTGACCAACCAGCTCACAGCTAGTGTTAGCCAATCAGCTTGGTCTTAGGACTATATTCGCACCAGATTTCAGCTCCAAATCACCAACCTCCCACTGTGGGAGCATTTCTGTCATCTCAATAAATCCTGCTTTCTCACTTTCCAGTCATCCAAGACCCTCATTCCTCCTGGACACGAGACAAGAACCCCAACCTGAAAACCTGCAGAAGATTTTTGAAGCCAAACAGCCATGCACCCTGGAGGCTGGCTTGCCAGCTGACAAAGCCAGCTGAACCGGGAGAGCTGCTGGAAGAAGGCAAGACTTCGAAGCTGAGACACTCCGAGGACTAGACCTGCCAGTCCACCAAATTAGCAAGGCTTTCAGGGCTTGGCTTGCCAGACCCTTGAGCTGACTCTCTCTGGGGCTTGGTTGGTCAAACCATTGAGCTGACACTCTCGAAACCCTGAAAAATCATCATTATCATTCTTTTGCCCCCTGGGAAGTCAACAAGACAAATGCCTTGAATATTCAAAAAACTGTTGTCATGACCTTTGCTGGTGATCGGACCACTTTTGCTTTGACTAGACCATTTCTACCTCTCAGTGGCCATTGCTTCTATTGTGCCTTGTCTTCAGAATCATACTGGTAAAGACATGTTCCATCTCCTGTTACAATTCTTCCAAGAAGTGTTTCAGGATCTTGATCCCATTTGTTTAAAATTTCTGTTGAAAGTTCTTGTTCTTGTCTGCAGCTGATCTGGGCACAACTGTTGTGGTACCCATCAAGCAGAAAGTTTGCTCAACTTTAATTTTTCAGTCAGAATTGTGTAAACGGAACCAGTTGAGATGTCTATGGTTTCTGCTGTTAATCATCAGTCCTCTTTGTGAATAAGATGAATTTTTTCCTCACAAATTGATGGAAGTGGATGGTATGCTGCTGTGGACTTTATCTTCAACATCATCTCGTCCCTTCTTAAAGGGAGTTATCCATTTATAAACTGCTGATTTCTTTCAGGCATTATCCTCCCAAACTTTTCATGAAGCAAAAATAATTTCACCATTCTTCCACCCAATCTTCACCTAAATCTGATGTTTGTTCTTACTTCCATTTTAGCAGAATTGATGTTGCTCAAATAGAGTTTTTTTTTCAGACCAATGTGTTATCCTTCTTAGTGCCTCAAACTCGATCCTGGTCAGACATGTTATAACAAGTTAGTACAAGTTTGTTTTGACACAGAAAATTTTGAAATCCATGCATAGTATTTTCATAATACATATTTTCATGAACCTTTTGAAGACCCCCCTATATACTTACAAGCTAATATACAATTTTAGAGTTTCTAGTAGCCACATTAGCAAAGTAAAAGATAAAATGAAACAGGCGAAATTAATTTTGTTATTCATTTCATTTAACCTAACATATCAAAATATTATCATTTCAGCATGTAATTAATATTTTAAAAATCAGCAAATCATTTTATTCTTTTTTCTACTAAGTCTTTGAATTCTGGCATGTATGCTATACTTAGCCTAGTTACATTTCATGTACTTAATAGCCACTTATGTCTGATGTCTTCTCTCAGTCAGCATATACAAAAGTCTTCCAGAAAGAAATGACACTTGAACTGAATGAGAAGGGTGGGCTGTGTTTCTAATTACTCCTGAGGAAAATGAGCTCATAATTTACTGGTGACTTGACCCAGGCTCCATGGCAATGCCCCATGTGGCTGGCAGAATAATAGCCCCCAAAGATGTTAATGTCCTAATTCCCGGAACCTGTGAATAGATTGCCTCACCTGACAGGAAGGAATTAACATTGTGGATGGAATTAAGATCTCGAATCAGTTGTCCTTGAAATGGGAAGATGATTCTGGTTGACGTGCATGGGCCTAATTTAGTTACAAAAGTCCTTGTAAGTGAATGGGGAAGCAGCAGAAGCGTCAATGTCAGAGTGATGTGATAGGAGACTCAACCGCCATTGCTGGCTGTGACGATGAAGGAAGCGGCCATGAGCCAAGGAAGGCAGGCAGCCTGTTGAGGCTGGAAAAGGTGAGGAAACAAATTCTCCCCTAGAGCCTCCAGAAAGAAGACAGCCTAATGACACTAAGATGCATTTCAGACCTCAGACCTTCAGAGCTGTAAGACAATACACTTGCACTGCTTTAAGCCGCCAAGTCTGTGGTAATTTAGTACAGCAACAATGGGAAATAGTCCCATATTCCCCTTCCCCATATCCTGCTGGGGAGCACAGCTCAAGCCGCACTCCTTGACTGGGCCCATCCTCACCACAGTGAGGTCTCTGAGAACTGGACTGGGGGTGGAAGTGCTGGGGGCTTGCCAGCTGCCTCCACCCATCACTAACCACATTCATGCTCACAATCATGTGACACCCTTGCTTCCTGAACAGTCTGTTAAATGAGACAATGGAGGCGAACATCATTTGTCATCACAGAAGTGCTCCTCATCTGGCACTGCTGTTCATAAGGTTAATAAAAAGTAAAGGGTGGCAACCATAAGAAAGGAGGCTGGGGGTAGTGAGGAGCTGCATGGGAACTCTCTGTACTTTCCACTCATTTTTCTGTCAATCTAAAACTGCTCAAAAAATACAATATATCAATTTTTAAAATGTAACACACTTACAAAAGAAAAGTAAGGGAAGATGACTCACCATCCAACACCTGCAGATATGCAGAAGGTCTTGTTAGCAAGAAGCGAAAAAGAGATTGAATGAGAAGCGTCATGGAGATACTTTTCAAAGCACAAAAGGAAACCTGTAGGAAGAACCACAGCTCAATTCCATGAGTTCACAGAAGAATGGACACGGCCATACTCTTGATCCTCAGGAATGCAGGACCTCTGGTGTCCCAGACCCTTACCACAAATATGTCACAAAAGGAAAATGGACCACTGTCCCTGCCAAGTGATTTAAATAACTAGTTCAAGCCCTCCCCACCACACCCTGCCTCGTCCCACTGGGAATCATTTGAGTGTGCTCTTAACTGTCGCTCAAGGCATCACCATCCCCTCAAGAGCAAAGATCATCTCACTTCTCTGGAGGTGTTTATCAGGCCCCCTGACTAGGAATGACTTAGACGCTGAAGGGCTGCCTGTGAAGGAAGAGAGAAGACTCTCTCTTTACCCTTCCTCGGGCCCTGGGGTCCCCTTTCTCCCCATGCCTCCTTGGAGAAGTATGAGAGAGACTGACCTCTGTTTTTCCCTGGATAGCCACTCTCCTTCCAAGTTCCACAGGAGGAAGCCTGGAGGAGATACTGAGTAGTGGGGAGAGGGACACATACGTCAGTTAACATGTCTAATGTGTTCCAGAGAGCTTAGACTGAAAGACAAGAATCCTATCAGCAAGCATCACCTTCTGCTTCCTGCCAGCCAGGCAAAAACAACTATGTTAAAAACAGTGCGTTATAAAGGAACTTGAGATGCACGAAAGCAGTGGTTGCAAGGCCCCACAGGGAAGAGAGCAGAAAGAAGAGGGGACCCTGAGAGCAGCAGTGTTCTCCCCGCCCAAAGGCCTGTGCAAATGGGCAGGAAAATGTATTAACTCGCCACAAGTGAGAGGGTGGACGCTCCCATCAGTTGATATCCCAGGGATCTGACAGTCTGGGATTTATGGACTTAATATAGTATAGGTTTTGTGGCCTGATTGGCTGGGAAAGTACAAGATTCCGTGTTAATTAAAGTAGGATGATAAACCCATCCCATGGGGAGTGTGTAACCCCGGACTCCTCTTCAGTGAAGCAGCAAATGCCTCCCAGAAGGGAAAATGCGAGGCTGAAATCAGGTAAAGACGAGCAACTTTATGCTTGCCCAGATGGGACCCTCAGAGCTTTTTGGAAATGCAAAATGGAAAATGTAGCTCTGTATCTACGTTGTAGGTGTCTACAGGGGTGTGTCACCTTGCTGCCCAATGAAGCAGCAGCAAACAGAAACAAACATTTATTTCACCTCACACGGATATGGGAAGGAATCTGGTAAATAATTGGTTACACGACATCAGTGTTTTCTTTTTCTTAATGTCATTCTGAAGCACTCATTACCTGGCAAGCAAATGACGCAGCTCAGTTGGAAGCTTCAGGTACCCAGAAGTGGATTTAGTTGAATATCATCATTGAAGCACATTTTTAAAGCACCTGGTTATTAGAGAAGGGGGGGGACATGTCTGTGAGCCAGAGGCTGGGAGTGATCCTGTGAAAACACATGTTTTTATTACCTTTATGGTATTCCACGGTAGGTTGGGAGTCATGGTTCCCAGGCCAGCCGCAGCCACCTTGAGACCCCTTCAACACGACACAGTCATGGGCCAAACAAAGGGAATCTTAATGCACAGGAGAAGGTTCGCTATTTTTAAACTGCCAATTAGAACGCCCCAAATTACGTGGCTAGAGCCACCACATCCGCTCAGACTTAATCATACTCTTCTGAGTTGAAGTTTTAAATTTTCTATTTGCCAAGCCCCAGATCAGAATATTTAAAAAGGTTATTCCTTGGTCGCGTCAGGCCCATAGTCAAGTTGTGGTTTGGTTTCGTTCCTATTGTGAATGACTTCTTGGTCAGAGTTCTTAAAACCAGTCTTTTAAATATTTGTTTGTCTCTGGAGGGGGAAGTAAAGAATAAAAAAGATAAAGATTTTAAAACAAAAGTGGTAGATAAGTATATTTCAAAAATCTGAAGAAGTGCATGATGGTTCTGTGATGCTGTTTGACCAATAAAATTAAGGTGGTCAATACCAGTTGCCAACCACTTACCCCAGGCCCTTGACTTACCCTGGGCCCCTGCGCTCCTCCTCCCTCCTGGTCTTGCCATCTGTATAGCAGGAAAAAGTGACATTTTGCTCAGGACAAACAACTCCAGAGTCCTCCTCTGAGATGCTACCTGCCACAGGGTTCAACTCAAATAAAATGGGAGAGCATATTAAAAGCCCCCCCAATCCCACTGGAAAGACTTGATACAGGGTCCAGACCTCATGAAGGCTGCATGAACCTCAAACAGGTTGGCTTCCCAACAATGCCTGCACTGCTCACACTGCACACTGTCTACACCACACGCTACTGACTTTGGCTATCTGTGCTGCATTTGGCTCCCAGGGCCACATAAGATAGAAAAACGGATCTGAGGGACCATGAGAACTGAAAGAAAACATGTAAATCCTTCAATAAAAATGCAAAAGGGGACTTCTAGCTAACATTTAAGCAAAATTAATTTTACTGAGTGAAGGCATTTGATTGTAGCCCATGAATCTACGTTTTGAGAAAAACATGCTTTCATGGGGTCATTTGGAAGTTGCTCTTATTCCCACGATCATACATTTGTTTCTTAAATTCCATCAGTCAGGAGGAGAGTGTTATTTCGTTTTGCTCAGAAAAGACCATGAAAGATTCTTGAGGACAAAGAGAGTGGGTTGGGGAGGTTCAAATAATGATAAATGCTTCCACAACACCTGAGGAGAGATAGAACGGGAGCGAGCGGGCCATGGGTGTTGCTCCAAGTGCTGTCCTGCAGGTGAGGAGGTCACCTGTCCCTCTGGGGCCTCCTGCTCCTGTGCACACTTTGTCCTGGAAGGCTCTTCTCAAAACTGGAAAGGATGCATAGGAAGGACAGTTGCCATCTGCCTCGCCTCTGTCTGGATCAGTCCTGTGAGTTTTCCAATGATAACATTCCCCAGGCAATGCTCCACCCCCTACAATCTCATATTTGGCAAGAGGCTGCCTATGCCATTAAAACAAAAAAAAGAAAAGACAAACACAGAATTACTTTTTAAATGTGTTTTTGTAGGCCCAGTGAGGTGGCTCACAATTATAATCTCAGCACTTTGGGAGGCGGAGGCGGGAAGATTGTTAAGCCCAGGAGTTCAAGACCAGTCTAGGCAACAAAGTGAGATTTCGCTACAAAAAAATTTTAAGAATAGAAAAATGAGCCAGGCGTGGTGATGCACACATGTAGTCCCAGTTCCTCGGTGGCTGAGGCAGGAGGATCGTCTGAACCCAAGAGGTCAAGGCTGAGGTGAGCCCTGATCGTGCCACTACACTACAGCCTGGGGCTGAAACCACTCTTTACCATATTTCAGTCACTGCCACCACGCAGTTGAATGAATGCAAGCCCAGGCAGACAGCAGCACACTGGGTGCCATAGCAGTATCCTAAGAGATCTTCAGAAATCCAAAATAACAGCGTTTCTGCTTTATTGGGGAAATGGAGAAAAACAATGATAAAATAATTGTTCTAAATTTAAACTGAAATCAAAAAAAAGAAAAAGAAATCAGGAACGTAGTTCAAATGGAGCCCTGATCACCAGGCTCTCATCAGCCCGCTGTTTTCTCATCACATACCACAGTGTATCCTTGTGCTGCTACAATAAATAATATCAGCTCTTTTCTTTCCTGAAAAGGGTTCATTCTGGGAACGAGACAGGGCGCCTATTTCTTTTTAATACTGTCCCTCAGTCCTGTGAGCTCTGATTAAGTGATTTCACATGCTGAGTTAAATAATTGGAGTTGCCTAGTTCCCGCCCATTTGTTGGCCAGCTATAATGAGTGTGGCTGTTTTAAGAGAATGACTGATATTCTGAAGAAGCAAGAAAAGCAAACAAGGCATCCTATTCAAAGAAGGCAAAGAACAACAGGTCACCACAGCCCAGCCTCCCGGGCACACCCCTAGGCCGCCACCCATCCCACACCTTCAGGCTCATAAATTGCAAATTTACATTCAGAGCACAAAGCTCTAACTGGCAAACGGCCTCAAAAATTAGAATGCCAGTCGGAAGGTCTGGCTTCCAGCCCTTGTTTTGCTTTTGTCATTTACCAACCAAGTGTCCTTGGACAAGCTGCTTTATCATTCTGAGGCTGCAGTTTCCTCATCTGTCAAGGGAACAGATTAACAGGACCTCAGTGACATTCTGTATTTCCTCCTAGGGTGGGAGTTACTCAAATAAAAGCCCACCACGATCACCCAGAGCCCCCCCCCCCCCCCAGAGAATCCATGATCTCTAGAGGGTTATTTTTTGTATCGGGAAGGAATAGTCTATACTAAAAAAGTTTTTTAAATAGACTCTATGTCTGCTTAAAAACTTAAAATTTAACAGCAGTAGGAACATATGAAACCAGGAAAAGAAAAATAGCAAAAAAGCATATATAAACTACTTATCTTTTTATGTGTTGTAGAGAAATGGGTCTTGATGTTTGATAATTGACTAGAATATCTACAGAGCATCTTCTATGTGCTCAACATTGAATTGGGGGCTTGAAAAAGTATTAAGACACAACCCTCAAGGTGATCCAAGGTCACGAGTACTGGGAGTCCGGCAGAGGGCATGCCTTGCTCTGCTTGGGGTGAGAGGTCAAGGAAGACCACCTGACACGGGGGCTGAGTCTTCCAGACCAGTAGGAGTTAGCTAGGTGGAAAGAAGATTAAGAATCCAAAGTTGGGAAAATTCAACAGGCCCGGGAACACAGGCTGGAAGGAGCAGCTGCAAATGGCTTCAAGTGGCTGGAGTGTGGGGTCCGAGGAGTGGGAGGGGGCAAGAAAGGAGGCCAGAGAGGAGGACAGAGCGAGGTGATGAGGAGCTCTGGGGGCACCTGAAGAGAGAGTGTTGTGCAGCCGGAGGGTGTGATGGATCGTGTTTACATTGCTGGAAGATAATTCAGGTGGCACAAATTGAGGATGGGGTGAGTGTGTGGGGGGAGGCAGGGGATGCAAGTGGAGAGTCTCCTGGCTGTGACGACCATGCCATAACTGAGGCTAAAATAAAGAACTTTTGTCCATGCATTATGAGAAGAAAACCTAAGGGAAAGTGAACAAACAGCCCATGGGACAAATCCTGTTCCTCCCTCCGCCCCTCCCGGTTTTGCACAACCACTGAACTAAGAATTGTTTTCATGCTTTTAGGTGATTGGGGAAAAAATCAAAAGAAGAATAACATTCATGGCACATGAGAATGACATAAAATTCAGATTTCTGTGCCCATGGAGTCTAAGCAAGGCACAGTCAGGCCCTTGGGTCTACAGCACTATAACGGCAGAGTTGAATAATTGCAACAAACCAAATGAGTCACAAAGACAAAAACATTGACTACCTGGTCATTGATAGAAAAAGCTTCTTGCTGGTTCCTTGGCCTGGAATGTGAACCCTTACCCCACCCTGCAACACCTACTCATTCAACCCAATTTATCTCCAGGGGGATTAGGTATGGAGTTGGCAGGCCCCTGGCCTAAGGCTTGAAGATGAGAGGAAAGAACTTTGCTTCCTTGGCAACAGAGATGGTGTCTTCATTTGTTCAGCTTATGCCTGGCTTATAATAATGGTTCAAAGACTGAATGGAGGAATGAGTGAGGACCAGGCGGGAAAGGCCCTCAAACTATAGGGATGACAAGGCAGCCCCAGAGACCAGCAAGCTAGCTTACCTTGGCAGGACACTCTTTAGAGCTGAGAAGAGCCCAGTGCTTCCCCCGGCCCCACATCCACCCATGTATTCTATCACCTTCAGTGGGGCAAAACAGGAGGGGAAGAGACAGAAAAGCACGAAGGAATGACGCAATAAGACTCATTCATTTCTTTCGTTCTTTAATTTTAAATAATTACTACTGACTCTACAATGAGTCAAAACTGGGCTGTCTTGGGTATACTTCTAGAGTACAAAATGGTACTTCCATTTAATTTTCCATTCTCTTGTTCTACCCAAACACTAGAGTTATTTTTCTGAAGCACGGCTTGTTGCAATTATTCAACTCTGCCGTCATAGTGCTGTAGACCCAAGGGCCTGACTGTGGCTCGCTTAGACTTTATGGGCACAGAAATCTGAATTTCATGTCATTCTCATGTGCCATGAATGTTATTCTCCTTTTGATTTTTTTCCCAATCACCTAAAAGCATGAAGAGAGCACTTTATCTCCCACATTTCAGCCTCAAGTCCAAACCCTTGCCCTTGGCAGCAAGGCCCTGAGGGGGCTGGCTTTCCTATCACTGCCATGCTCCAAGGACACTGGACTACTCTGTTTCCCAAGTGGACCAGGCTATTTTGTGCCTCCAAGACTGTGTTCTTGCTAGTGCCTCTGTCTGGAATGTGAATCTCCCCAACTCCCAATACCTACTCATTCAATACAATTAATCTCCAGAAAGACTGGGTAAGGAGGTGGCAAATCTCAAGGACAGTACAGTACATGGGAATGGTTTTTATAGAGGTAGAAGACAACAGTGACAGAGAGGTGGGAAGCCTGGCTGCCCAGTTACTGAAAACACCGAGTCCCCAAGATTCCATTTATTAGGGGTGAGTCCAGGAATGAAACAGCAGGGGCAGGCTCAGAGTTGAGGGTGGGACTCAGGGCTTGAATTGCTTTTAGGCTGCCAGAAGCCATTGGTTTTATAAGAGCTGGGGTTCCTAAACTTTGGTGTGCATCAGAAACATCTAGGAGATTATTAAAACTAACTGGAATGGCTAAAATTAAAAAGAGTGACAATACCAAGTGTTAATGAAGATGTAGGGTAACTCGACTTTTCTCAGCTCTGGTAAGAAACAAGAAATGGTACAACCATTTTGGAAAAACAATCTGGCAGTTTTTTAAATAAAGTAAGACATACACGTATATATAATCCAGCAGTTCCATGCAAAGACCTTTACTTGATTGTTTATACATAGCAGCTTTATTCTTAATAGTTAAAGCTCTAGAACAACCCAAATGGTCATCAAAAAGGGAATGGATTAAAATATTGTAGCCGGGCTCGGTGGCTCAGCCTGTAATCCCGCGCCTTGGGAGGCTGAGGTGAGTGGATTGCCTGAGCCTGCGGGTTCAAGACCCGCCTGGGCAACTTGGCGAGACCTCGTCTCTACAATAAATCAATAACTAGCCGGGCGTGGTAGCGCGCGCCTGTAGTTCCAGCTACTTGGAAGGCTGAGGCAGAAGGATCGCTGGAGCCCAGCAGGTTGAGGCTGCGGTGGCCGGGAGTGGCCACTGCACTCCAGTCTGGGCGACAGAGCGAGACTCCAACTCAAAAAAAT